>VDFB02114597.1:0-20131 GCA_007258455.2 Sequoia sempervirens | reverse complement strand
TAGAAGTTTATAAGTATTCAACAAGTCATTCAAGATTTGGCTTTCCTCTTTTTCTTAATCAGCTACAATAATATATTGCACATTCATTCACTTGAATAGCTCATAGTATGATCATGGTTCATACAACCTTTTCATTATTTTCTTTTTCTCAACTAAGACAACCTTCATAAGATTACTATGCAACTGCCTCATACAATATATTATTTAGGACCAAAATCCTATAAATAAAGCTTCCAACCATGTTGGTTACCTTGGTGATTTTTTCCACCACACCATTATGTCAGTTCTGCAGATATAGATAGGTTAAACTATCTTGCATTCTATCACTCCCCCTCTGGAATCTCAAGAGAGTTCACATGTCCTGCCAATGACGACATCCTATCTTCATTTCCTGGCACACTAGACATTAACTTGCCACATCCTGTGCAACCTCTTACTCCATCTTTTCCATATTATAGTGGCTTATTGTCTGACAAATAACTTTTCCCCTCCAATGTCTTATCTTTGACATCAACTTTCTCATTCCATCCCTTAATTCTCCAAAATTTTGGGTACATAATATCTTTTATATCCCACATTATTCTATTCTTTGACTAAGTGAAAACCTATTTTGTGATCCCATTCCACATTTAATTTCCAAGTAATAATGGTTAGGGGTTTTGCAGAGATAAATCCCATTTATCTTAGGACATCCATACCATGAATTTCTTCCATCCTTGTATTATTTCTAAAGATGCAATCAATCTTTAAACTCAATCTAATTTTTCCCAATAAGATTTGGTACTGATTTTGAGTATTAATCCTTGTTCAATCATGTTGGTTCCTAGAAGATATCAAATTTAATTGCATACCTAATTACCAAGCACAAATTTTCTCATTAGCTCAATTAATTTACTTAATCACATAGGTGAGTGCCAACCTTGGTATACCCTATTCTTTAGGTTAAGTCATCGACCAATGGCTAGTCTGATTATATAGGTTACTCTAACCCTATATGTTCCATTCATAACCAAATGTACAACTCAACCAAGTAAGTTACTCCCAACCTATAGGTGTTAATGAGTAGTTTAATACATATCCCAACCCAATAGGTAAAACTTAACCTAAGTTTTCTCTCTTTAATCAAGTGAATTTTGCATCCCAAATAGGTTATTCTAAACCTAGGGTTTTAATGATCATCCCAGTAAAGATATTTTGATGTGGTTCACATAACATCACATCGTATCTTACATACCTTATCTATGGCTCTATAGCTAAACCTTATCATCCCCAAGGTTTTCTATCATAGTTAGATAATAGTGCCAAGTTGCTTCATGACATTGACATATCTCACACTATACACATAGTCTAACTATCTACGACTAGATCAACAATAGCTACTTCTTGTAAGGCAGTAGGAGTAGTAAGACACTTTCTTACAAATCATAAGTAATCCAGATCTTCCCTTGTCTATTCCATAGACAATGATATTCGTTTTCATGACCAAGTTATCTACCTATCCTTTCCTTAAGGGATCAATGATAATAGCTATCAATTTTACAATCAATATATATATATGTGTGTGTGTGTGTGTGTGTGTGTAAGGTATGGTGTGATAATAGGTCACAACTCTTAACCTTTCCAATTTTTAATCTAAAAATTCTAATACCTTATCCTTGTGGTCATGAAGTACATGACTTAATTGTCATCATGACTTACTAAGAAGTCAAATTTCTTCCCA
Source organism: Sequoia sempervirens (assembly GCA_007258455.2). Classification (NCBI taxonomy): domain Eukaryota; kingdom Viridiplantae; phylum Streptophyta; class Pinopsida; order Cupressales; family Cupressaceae; genus Sequoia; species Sequoia sempervirens. Next base: position 18,411 of record VDFB02114597.1, on the reverse strand, counting down.
ATTGAAAACATATCCACGGTTTTCGTCGGGTGGGGTACTATTGTTTTCCTTTCCCCCTTTCGTGTTTCCATGACATTTGATCAACTCCAAGTTGAACTCATAGTAAAAAAATTCTTTCTCGAATGATTTAACATTCCATGTTGTTGGCTTTCTATTTCCTTTTTCTTGCCTTAATGGCATACTTTGAATATACTTGTTCCCAAAGTTAGATTCGTCATTAATTTATATCACATAGATTCAACATTCGGATCATCGGTGAGGAGATATATATTGAATAAATAACAACTTTACAAGCTAAGAGGCTCTCTATTATTCCAATTCTCTTTCCAATATCCTCTTTATGGAGGAATATCCATATCCACAAAGCCTCTTTTGTTGATGTACCTTTCAACTTAGAGCGTTGTTTCCTTTCAACTTCTATTGATTTGACACATAGTGTCATGTTGTATCCCATTTCTTGTTGGAACCCCTAAATGTATGTTGGATTTTTTTGACACGTTGGTAAGTTCTACTTATACTCCAACCAATCTATGTACTATCAAACCTTTTTCCTGGACCAATACGACTTACCTTTTCAAGCTTCTTTCTCACAATCATCTTTCCAAGTGACTTTGTCCCAACTCTTGGTAGATTGTGACCTTAAACACTCTAAGGTTGCTTGGTTTCATTTTCTAATCTTAATCAAAACTCCAAATTTTTCTCATCAACTTTGGTTGATGGAAACATTTCCACTTCATTGATTACATCTTTTTTTACCATTTTGGTCTTTTCCCTTATTCCTAAGGTACTATCTCTTAGAGTTTTATATCTATTCATAGGATGAAGGTATATATTTGGTTATTCTTCCTAACCTTCCTATATAACCCGATTGCATAATCTTCCACAATCCAAGGGGATAAAATAAAAATTTGTTGACCTTTCGAAATTCCTAACTCTAGGGATGACCCTTAACTAGTCACAAACTTTAAACAAGTTTCTAGGAATCTCATCTTTTGTTTAATTTCCCAATGTTCTTTTCTCTTTCCATCTTGGCTTAAGAACATTTCACCCATTATCTTCTGATAAGGTTTGCCTAACATTTACGTAATGAGCTCATAGGTTCTAGTGCTGAACCTAGTAGCTTTGATACCCCATGTAACAACCCCGGTGTTCTTCAAAGTAAAATTTCCAATGTTTTCACCTTAAGTGAATAAATCATGACACCATGACATAGCAATAAAAAAATTTCTTCCAATAATGTAAATTTCATGCATAATTGAAATAACACAAATTGCAATTTGTCATTGCATTCCAAAGTAATTATACAAATCTTCCCAAAACATAGATCCATCATATTGAACAAATATGTCATACAATATTCAATAAGGATTCCATTCCAATGTAATAATTTTACAAATTACAGTATTCCAAGAATGTACACAATTACAAACAAAGCTCCACCAAGCTTCGAAGCATAAGATATAGATGGTCCAAGAATCCACCTTTTAAAACCTTAGTCTTCTGCCTCCTGCTGAGGAGAAGAAGCATCACTCAAGCAATTTTCCACTAACCATGGACTCATATGCGGTCCCTTGCACATCTATCAATGATAGATGGCCCTTCCCTTCGACGAAGAGATTGGTTGGGTAACCCAGTATGACATCCAAGTTCTAAGCTTAGTGTTGTGCCCTACATGACTAGGATTTATAACCTATGCTAGGTAACCCTCATGCATTTAAATGGACATGGTGAACTGACAGTGGAGCCTTGGGAAATCACACTACTATGGCCAAAGTGTTCTCACTCAGTATAATCAAGCGAAGGTTACCATTCACTTACACTATAGCAAGCTCATTTTGACTTAAGGCCATTATATCTATGCTTAGGTAATCCCTCTCCACGAGTTAGCTAATCCCAAGGATAACCTATATCTTTAACACAATCCTAAGGTTACACTACTCATTAATCAAAGCATTAGTTCCCTCCCTTCACTAGACATCAATCCCAGGAGTAACCTACTAGCTATCTAGGATAATCAAATATCTAGCTATGAGTATCCCTTAAGCTACCCATGTTTAATCATATCTAGTATAATAATAATATTAATACCTATGTCAAACAATCTCTCCTATCATGGAGTAATTATAAACAATACACAAATAGAGTAAATAGTTTCCACTTTTCTTTCAAAGAAAGCATTACTTTTCCCTAAATGCAAGTAACTTTAATAGACTAGTTTAAACAATCAAGAAGTAGCTCTTTCAAAACTAATGCAAACAAGGGAAAAATATCCTCATGCCTATGATAAGCTTTCCAATCGACTAGCTACAAACACAACACTTCTAAAACAACAACTAGCCTGGTATCAATCTCCTCCAACAAAGTCTCAATAACCACTATCTCACAAGTTGGAAAATACTTCTCTCAAAATAATAATAAATTCTCTCTAATGCTCAAATCTCTCACTCATTGTATTAAGCAGAATATTGCATATAGAATTGTAAATAGAATGCAAAAACTTGCTTTAGGAATGCATCCCAAACAAGTGAACTAGCTCCACTATTTATATAGCAATTTGGAGACCACTTAGCCTACAGTTTAGGCATGTGTTTTGATAGCAATTACCGTGCACATAAACACATAAACCAAAGCTAAAATTTGGCGAAAATATAAGCACATACTCAACTAAAGCAAGCTACAGATCGACCTTATTGATTGACAACAATTAGAGACTAATTCAAATCAACACATGATTGAATTTGGTTTGCATTTCATAATGGACATCTACACGTATAAGGATTCAAAGGTGGTGCCAAAGCATCAATATTCACTTTAAGAGTTGGCATGATTTCCTTCATATCAGAAACATACAATAAAAAATATGCAACACCAAGCTTGCATCGAACGAGTCTTGGTATGAGTTAATTCACATTATAAATTGGTTTGAAAAAGTTGACTTGTTTTCACGCCCTTACAGATGTTGGTCTATGCTCAATAACATGGCATTTACAGTTTACTAAGTCCACGGGTTTCCCACAAAAGGCATCAACTTAGTCTTTCATCATACATCGACTTAATGGTTGCTCAATTTTTTGCAGATTACAAACTCTTCATGCAGACAACAAGAGTATAATGCAGCTAAAGAATACAGTCACAATTATATCTTACATCGGACTTGACTTGGATTAATAAATCAGCCTCTAAGTTATTTATGATAATCGACTTCAAAGCCATATATATATATATTAGTATATATATTGATATTTATCATATGTCAATAAAGCATGTATATTTAATCGATATGCAAACGAATATAATCAAGATAGCAATCACATTGTTATAATATACATTATATATCTTTATATATACATATACACACTCCTCTATTAAGCATTACTCCTTATGTGTGTATTTGTTTATATATACAAACATATATCTATTATATAGCAACATAAATGATCCATTCAATATCTCAAATGCATACATCCTTGTTTATCATTGCCCATCAAACAATACACATGTACTCATACATACACATATACACTTACATGTACATATACATATTTAATATGTTTACACACACACACACACACACACACACACACACACACACACACACACACACACACACACACACACACACACACACACACATATATATATATATAATAGATCCCTCGTGTGAGTATGTTTGTAAGTATTTCTACTTACACTTACATGCATATGATTATGCTCTTACACATGGATTAATGTATGTATATACTCATATACATGCATACTTTTAACGTAGATATGTATCGACAGAAATCTCAAAGACACATAACATCATAATAACATTTATATACATATATGCATGTCTATACATATTTTGTCACACTTGTATGGACATCCAATTATATCCATCGTACGTGTATCCTGACATATGCATATATATGCATATATGCATATATCCCAAATACTCATTCAACCATACAATCAAGCACATTAAGATAAGGAAGGATCTCACAAGCTCAAAAAGATAACATCACCCCAAAATGCACTCAATAGTGAACACTTGACCCTTACTAATACAGACACATCAAACTAAGGATGACTTACCTACTTCCCACATAATAACCCGACTCAATTACTCTACTATGACATGTGTAAGCTCAGATAGGTTACGTTACTAGTTACCCAACCAAGATCTTCTCCTGGGTGATACTTCCCCTCCGTCTAGAGGGATGAACATGTACCTACATCCACATTCTCAAAATATGTCGAAGGTATTCAGCTATTCAACAAAATATGCATTACACATAATACATCTCCATAGTTAGAATATCAATTCAATAACCATCCATTTCACACATATGCATTTCTTCATTAAATGAAATAACGTTCATTCATAATGCACATTGATAACAAAGTGCAAGCACATTTTCTTCACCATCAGAATACAAATTACATTCACATTTACCCTATATAGTAATAGTAAATAGCAATTACATAATTGGGGTGTAACAACCTATTAACATCCATATTTTGGATGTCTACCACCAAAACCATTAGATTTACAGGAATTTGAATCTTTACATCTATGCATAGAGCTTGACATGAGGCAAAGTATTTATTAACAAAATAATCCTCAAAAAATTTGTAGCTGAAGGGCTCCAATTCACCAATCTTGAACTTGATTCTTTCATTGTTTGGTCTTTTTTTTTCTAAAATTTGGGAGCCACTTAACTGTGTATCCATTCCTTAGCCTATGGTATTTTCTTCTTAAGGCTTTGAGGTCAAGTAGAAGATGAGAATTCTTATCCAAGTTGAAGACCTCGCAAATATAATTTCTATCTAGCTTAATGGATTGTGGACCATCCTTATTGCAAATAGCCTTTCTTTCAAGGATATAACATTTTCCAAATGCCTTAATTAGGTCAACATTTATAAACATATTGTGCACTACAAGTCTACCTAGACTCAGTCTCCAAATATTATTAATAGGCTTGGATGGCATGCACCTATTAAAGTTGAATTTGAATAGGTTCCATCCATGAACATGGATCCTTGCATCCCTACATCCTTCATTCTTGTTAATAATTCTATTTGACAAAATCCTAGTCCCCTAGGCATGCCTTTCCCTTTTAGAAGAACCCAATAGTTGATTAATCACATACTCATCTAAACCCCTTTTGACTCCCTTAGATCTTCCAACCATTTTGGTAGGGTTATGGTTTTTATTTTTATTTTTTAAAACTAGGGTTCCTAAAAGACTGAAAAATTCTATAATTACTCAGGGAATTTATCACACCCAAACCCCTTTGACAAATCCTTTTTGATAATTAAAACAATAACTTTTTGATAATTAAAACAATAGAACACCTAAATTATACCTTTTAGAAATAAAATTTAAACTAGACCAAGAATTTTGTAACTTGTAGCACTTATGAAAAACCCAAAAATTCCTAAATGTAGATGCTTGAACACTTAAAATCCTAAAATTTATTTGTAGAAAGCTCCTTTAAATTCTTCAAAAAATTCAAATGAATTTATTTATGGACCAAGGATTAAAGGAAAAATAGGTAGATAGTACAAATTTTTCCATTAAAGCTCATACACGCAAACCATCTATTTGCACATAGACATTTTGGAAATTTTAAATTATAGTTGTAGATCTCCATTGGTTAGAGTAGATCCACGACTATAGTAGCACCTTTATATTTGAAGATATTTTATCTTTAATACCCTGAAAATATGTTCCTTTAGTCACCACTATGGCCCCTATAAGAATAGTAATCAATTTTGTGATTTATCACGGGTTCAAATACTACAGGCTTTGAAATCCCACGATAGGTAAATAAATCATGATATGGAAATATTAGGCTGATGTGGTATTCTATCGTATACTCACATCTTGAAGATTATGTTATTATTGAAACCTACCATAAATAAGGTCTATTGGGCCCAATTTAGCTGTTGAGATGAAAACGATGCCTATATTGAATGATCGCAATATCACGAGCTTAATATAAAGCACATTTTTTAACACCCACAATAAGCTTGAAAAGGTGATCCAATATAATGACACCATTTCTTGATGATGAGTCACTAAATCTCCTAAAGAGTGAATGGTGTACTTTACATGTGGAAATTTATCGCAAGCTGCATTTTGAAGAAAATTGGTTGGTTTGAGCTTGCAATATGATGTGTGTGCAATACAATGAAAATATGCCAATCTTCCACCATCGAGGCAAGGTTTATGAAAGTCGAAAAAGTTGATACATTGCCACTCGGGGTATTTCACACTATTATGGCTTTACATGTGGGACCTCAATTTGAGCTTGCAAAATAAAAAGGGGCTATGGACTAGATATGACTCGACACCCTTATAGTAGGTGTCATAATTTCACAAACTCATAACCATTTACCAAATGTTGAGAATGAGCTTGCGGTAGAGTAAACTTGTGTAATAATACATAAGGATGACACATGGATCCAATATGGATTGTGGTGGGGCCAAAATTTCGAGGGAGCAAGCAAGGTACTTAAGTGATCAAATAAAGCATGAGAATTATTTTAAAACAGTAAGTCACTAGAATTAAGGGGCTAGCCACCTCATGAACATAACGGCTTCACAAATTCACTAAAGATATTGGAAACTAGCTATAGGAGTCATTATCAGAGGAGAACAAAAAGTGATAGACCTAGGGCACGAGTTATAGGGCCTAAAGCCAAAGGATTTTTAGACTTAGAATTTTATGGGAAAAAACATAGGAAATAGAAGATCCCTAACATGATCTTCCACAACCATATTCTAACCGTATGATCACTATTCCAGGTATTCCAAACCCACCTCAACCTCCTAGTTACATATGAGAAACAACTTACTCAAAACAATCCACATTAAAAATGCATAAAAAAATCCTCATTATCATGTATTCAAGTTCACAAATACAATGCTTGCAACAACAAGAAAAATAAATAAGCAATGATCATTCTCACTTCTTTTCCCCTTTCTCAAGCTTTTCTTCCACTAGCTCCTCATATTTCTTAGCCTACTAGTAGAGAATATGATCTTGTCAAGCAACTCCATGCTATTCCGATTAAGATCTCACCTTAGGAATTAATATAAACCTCACATGTATACCAAAAAATTCTCCAAGAGTCTCTACAAAAGGTATTCATCCCACCTTCTATTTGATCAAATGACGTAGCATCCCTATTAGATTTTAGACATGAGAAAAATATAGATATCGTCTTTCAACAATATAAGTTACCTTCTCTCGAAGTTCAACATCAATATGATCCTCTCAATATTTTAGTCATCCTTAATAGAAATGAAAAAATTCATACTCTGATCGATAGTACATTAGGTGTTAATGTTTGTAGCATATACCTGTTACACAAAATCAATGTAGATATGTCTCTTATCAAACCCAATACTATCTCTTTGTTGCTTCCATAATGTTGCTAGGTAGTCACTAGGTACAATCACACTACCAGTGGAGGTAATATGGTCTGTGAATTTTCCCACTCTTGTCCATGTCATGCCTGATGCTATTTCATACAATCTTCTTTTTGGTACACTATGGATTCATGTCATTGGGGTAGTCTTGTTTACTCCACTTACTTCTTCTCTTCTATCTCAAAAAGAATGTATTTTCCTAGCTCGATTCAATTCCCTCTTGATCACTCTTCCTCCAAAATTATTTTTTTTCGCAAATTAGTCAATCAACACTTCTTTTTTATGCATATCATTGAACACTTGGACATTTCACTAGTGATTATTGATCCTTGTGTGAAAATTTTCAAAACCTTCATGACACATGTTCTCACACTCCTTTTGTCTTCAAAGAAAAAGAGACACTGAGAATAACTAAAGTTTGATTCACTTTTCATAGTAAACATTATTTTCTCTACACCATTTTGATTGAGTCTCCATTATTATGGTATCAAGCAACCACTATCATCACATTGTCACATACTCTAACATTTTCGGTAGCAACACAATATTTTTGTATTGTTGTCCTCCCCTATATTTTGGGGGCTAGTGACAACTTTTTCTTGAGGTGTGCATCCTTCCTATGGATCCCCTCTTTTCTATTTCCCCATTTTTCTTTTCCTTAATATATGTACATACCATGCATGATAACTATTTTAAGGAGGGAAAATTACCTATGCATATGTGCATCCACACATGCACCCTTCTTCATTATTGCCTCTTGATATTGGGCTCATTGTTGTGCTCCTCTATGGAAATTTTTTCATAATGCCCCCTGAGGCATGGTTATAACTCACCCCTTGTGATGTTATTCATTTGTATGCTCCTTGATGTGTTAACAACACATTATCACCTAGCATCACACAAATTTCTAGACTATATTCTTTAGAGGACTTGACTTGTCACACTAAAGGTAACCTAGCATAACATAGCTTGATATCCCATTATCCACAAGCATATTTTGATCTACATGACAGCTAGAGATAGAGCAAGCTAGTGCTAGAGTTATCCATTCTTTCTCTTTCATATTGACTACTCCCCTATATATTTTTATGTCTTCTCTCTTTAAAGAAACCAATCGACTCATTACTTTATTTTTTATTTGTTTAATGATTCATTTAGTAAATTAGTTTTATCTTTGTTAATTTTTGGGGACAACACATGGTGGTGAGAAATTATTTCATATAAAGGTCTCTTTCACCTTGCTAACTCAAAAAAAAATTCATTGTTTTCTTGTATGTTTACTTTAGATAGTGTTAGTGATGTATCAAAAACTTTGTTGTATTCTTCATGTATGCTCCATGTATTCTTCATGTACTCTCTATGTATGTTTCGTGTTTTCTCCATTTATGCTCCTTGTATGGTTTATGTATATGTGTGAATCATGCTATGTGTCTTGTGTACAAGTGTAAGTGTTTATCTAAGAATTTCAAACATGTAGAATCCTAAGCTTGGGGGCTATCACATCTCGCAAATTAGAAACATTCTACGTCTTCAACACTTTCATGAATAGATTTGGCTCTATTATGAGCATAAGTTCATACCCTCACTAAATTTGATGTGTGAATGATCCTTGTAATTATGTCACTAGGTTGACAACAAAAGAGTGATTAAATTATTAGCTCATAAAATGGTATTATAATATTAGAATGAAAGTTTATTTTAAAATGGGAAGGGAGACCTCTCATTAAATAGATTCATGAGAGGAAAATAAAATTTTAAAATGTAAAGTTCAATGAAAGGATATGATAAAGTCTAATAGAATGGATTCCTAGAATTGTCACAAGTCTCACAAGGGAGAGGAATGTGTAAGATAAGATGATGTGATTTTATCAAGGTGGATGATTAAATAAGAAGGAAAGTAACATGTGAGTTGGAATGGTATTTATTTTTACACATGTGTGATCATTTGAGGTGGAGATTAGTCAAAGGTCAAGGGGTGAGATAGAAGATTAGTATGCCTCCAAGTTGGCATGCCCGCACATGTGTCAAAAAAGAGTGGAACGTCTTAGCATGATCACATGTGTGTGAGCGTGTAGTGGATTGAGGTCAAACTCAAATATGCCTCTAAGATACCATTATCACACATGTTGGAGAAAGGAGTGAGATGGGTATGCTCACACACGTGGGAGCATTTAGGAGATTTAGGACACATAATAAGAATAGAATAATTAATATTTTAAACCATGTAGATGGATTTAATAACTAAGATTAAAAGTTAAAGGATTAATGATGATGTGGAATTAAATAATAGAGGAAAAGTTAAAGAAATATTTAATTAGATTAATTATTTAACAAATCATGGATTAATCAATTAATTAATATAGAGGAATTTATGAAGGGTTAATTAGTCTAAAACAAGTAATTAGACTCATGTTAATTAATTAAATTTAGTTAGGAATTAAGCTTTTTTTAATTAATTACTTTAGTAAATTAACTTTAGGGGAACAAATGAGAATTTGAGAATATTGAAAGTAGACAACTATGTAATAATTTGTGAAAAATTACTATGAAGAAGTAAAGATGAATTTAGGGCATCTATAATTTTATTTCATATTTTCCATCTACATGATTATAATTTTTTAGCCTCAAAAACTTTAATACAACCAAATAAACTATATTTTATTTCATATTTTTAAGCTTCACCAAAAGAATTCTTCATTGTGGATATTTGCATGTGATGGATTTTTGATGAATCTTGTGTTCATATTAATAGTTCCTTACTAACAATAAGTTTTATTTTTGTGGTTATTCTACACACACTTTTCTTTCATTTTATAAATTATTCTCTTTATCCACACCAATTTTTTTCATTTAATGGATCTTATATTATTCTCTAAATCTCCTTTGAATACTACAATTCTCCTATGATACAGTGAGTTATCTAGTTCAGTTAGAAGTAGTTAATGTAGCATCACAAATTGTGACCCTTGACAATTTCACACTAGGTTTAGCTCCCCCTATGTGATTGCACCCAGTTATGTGCTAGAACATTTAGTTTTCCCATGTTATATTCTTATTTAGAAAATTAGAAATGGAAATGGAAATAAACATATAACAATCATTTTTTGTTAATTAAGGTCCTAAAAGGATAGGTCTAGGCTAGGGCACCCAACGCTCTTGTCTACCATATTTTGGCTAAATTTGAAATATTTAGTGTCGGTATTTTAATATTTGAATATCCAAAATCATTTGTTGACTATCGATATTTGGTTTTTGGGAAATTAAAGAATTGCATATAAATACAAGTCATTTCACAAGTTGAAATCTTGTTGAATCCTAGCATGTTTGAGAAAGAAATCGAGATCATAATTGTTAATCCTAAGATCAATCAAGACTATAATTAGTACAATATTTGTAGCATTTATTTCACTCAAACATCATGCTAGTCATGCATCATGTTTTTATGTGAGTTTATTCATGTTTCATGTTTTTTTAGGTCTAACACTTGTAGGACTCCAAATAAAGTATCAATTTCTCCTTGAAGGTGATGAGTATATTTACATTAGTCCAACAACGAATGTAGATCTTAGTGGTGAGTTACCAAAATTATCAATCTCACTTTTTTATCATTTATCCTCTACCTAACTAAGGGTAAGTTATATTTTCTATCATCATAGCCGATGTGGATGTAGAAATACAAAAATGAGGTTTGAATTAGGAAAGCCCCTATATGACACAACCCTTCCTCCTTGTTTGTGTTTGCAAGTTACAAATTTGAGGTAAACTAGAGGAGGATTAGAGACATAATTGCTCACTCGAGAATTTAAGTCTTATAAGTCAAAAAATTAAGGAAAGTTGATTTTATCAATGATAGAAAAGTCTTTGACGGTGAGCATAGAGAAGAAGAACCTACAAACCATGAGTAATAGGAGATTCAAGTTTGATTTTATGTAGCTCGTTCCCATCCTAGGGCACCCATCATCCCCATCTAGTTCTTTCAAGTCCAATTTTATATGCCAAGGTCATTTGTGTCTACCCTTTTTTGTAGCATTATAAATTACCACCCTTGATAATTTCATAATAGGTTTCACTCCCCCTATGTTCTTGGACCCAATTATGTATTTAATTTTCCTATTTTATAATTTTATTTGTAAAATCACAATTGGAAATAGAAATAAATGTATTGTAGATGTCTAAATTTGGACACTTAATTTATCCAAATTCATCCCCTTTCGTCTTATTTTCGTAATACTGCTATTATTTAATTAATACCTTTAATTCTGCCAAACCCCTAAGGTATTTAATCAATAATACCTTATCTCTTTAATCCTCCTTCCACCAATTGAATTAAATAAATATTCCATTTATTTAATTCCCTTCATGTCACATCCTCCATAATTTTTATCTTATCTTATCTTAATCCTTGATTAGGAGGTGTCACATCCTCCAACTTTTGCAAGTTGGCCTCTAATCTCTCTTAGCCACCTAACCATTCTTTAATCCTTCACTAACTAGCCTAATCAACCTCTCAAAGAATTTTTAATTCCTTTTATCTTTCCAAGGAATATTAAATTCCTTTTCTCTTCCCCATGTCCTTTATGACATGTGTCCTTAGTCAACCCTATTAAGTGCTTTTCTTTTTTGACAAGGCATCTCCCCTTCCCTATGTGAATTTTTAATTCACATTTAATCCCCCAATGCATTTAAGGAATTTTAAATTCCTTCCCATCTTCCCATGAGAATATTTGAGGAATTTTTAATTCCTCACTTGTCCTCTCTCCCACATGGGGACAAGTACCTCCTTTATGAGGAGATCTTGTCCAATCCCAAGGTACTTTGTACCCCCCTCCATGTCATGTCCTTCTCCTTCCACCTCATGTCCACTTCACCTATTAGGGCTAAATCACATGCCACATGTCAAGATGTGAGGGCTTGTGAGTTTTCAACTCACCTTAGCCCTACATCTTGATATTTGGTGGCTCAATCTTGACCGTCCATTTCCCCTAAGATTTCTCAAAAATCCTATAAATACCCCCTCTTTTCTCTCATTTTGGGGAGATCATTTTGCTAGCCAAACTCTTGCAATTTTGTTTCTCAACTCTTACTTAGCCATTTTCTTGTGTTCATCCACTTGCACTCATCCTCACAACTCCATTTTGCTTGCATCCACTTGCCATTCAAGGAGCATACACATCAAAAATTGAAGGGCCAACCAAAGAATCGATTCAAAACAAGGTATAACATTCCATTTGTTGCTTTTGTCTTGTTTTGTTTCCAACTTAGGCTAATCTTGAGGTGTAGGTCGTTTTGGTGTTTATTTGCATTCTTTAACTTGTTGCTTACTTTCTAACACTCACATTCGACCTATCACATTTCTGGCACACCCGGTGGGACCCACAAACGGGTCTATTTCCTTCACGTTTGCTATTTTTTGCATTTTTTAAGGTCCAGGTTGCAGAGTGGCGGACCTGTCCTGACAGAGTGGCAGATCTGTCCGGCGGTGGTGGACCTGTCCTGACAGAGTGGCGGACCTGTCTTGCAGTGGCGGACCTGTCCTGACAGGGTGGTGGATTTGTCCTCCGGTGGTGGACCTGTCCTGCTGTGGCGGACCTGTCCTGTAGTGGCGGACCTGTCCCTGCAGAGTGGCAGATTTGTCTCTGCAGAGTGGCGGACCTGTCCTCAGAAGGTAAAAATTTCAAGTTTTTTTTCTAATATTTTTTTGGTAAAATAGGAAAATAGTTAATTAAAGTGGTGTCAATAAACCTTGTTTGGCGTGTTTGGGAAGGCTATTTGACATATCCAATCCCCTTGCGCCATTTGGCGATCCTGGGTGATGAGAAATCGTAGCTTTCCAAGTCCTTGAGTCACCCCATTTTTCACTTTCTTAGTGGGACCTGCTTGGGGATTTCATCACCCCAAGGGACGATTCCAACCACGCATACCAGCAGGGTATATAAAGGGGGGAGAGCGAAAGTTGTACCTCAATCCAACCACGTTGTAATTGGCGAAGCGTCGGGATGACATGAAGAGTTGGTCTGAGCCTTTAGTATCTCGCTAAGGTTCCCGACTCACGCTTGTAACGGGTTGGTGTTCACGGTTTGGGCCTCACGTACCGTGCGTATATCGAGGACTCCTTAGGGACCATGTTCATCCTAGAGTAGAAGACTTTGTTGGCCATACCCATCTCTACTAATCTTAGGGTTGTGCTGTCTGAATTGTCTTTCTCGTGCAAAACCAGTCATTATTAGTGTTTGCTATATTTTGGGTCCTTTGCCTTACCCATCCATCAAAAATCAAGCTTAAACTTATCCTTTGGCGGACCTATCCCTGTGCTGTGGCGGACCTGTCCTAGTGCAGTGGCGGACCTGTCCTAGTGTAGTGGCGGACTTGTCCCTGTGCTGTGGTGGACCTGTCCTAGTGCAGTGGCAGACCTGTCCCTGTGCTGTGGCGGACCTGTCCCTATGCTATGGCGGACCTGTCCTAGTACAGTGGCGGACCTGTCCTAGTGCTGTGGCGGACCTAATAGAGTGGCAGACCTGTCCTTCTGCTCTTTCTTCCCAGGGCCGCCATTTCCACACTATTTATCCAATTGACTCCGTTCAAAGGCAGTTCTTCTCGTCTTTTCGTGCTCTTTCCGATGATATGTACCACTTTATACTTTTGAGAAGTTGGCCGGGGCACCCTTTTTCTTCACCATCTGCCTCCTCGAGGGGGTATACCCTACCATTCTCTCATTTACTCGTTCCGAGTAAACTCTCATCCATTTAACATATCCTTTCATCATTCTAAACCCTCGTTCTATCATTCTGATCATCCGTTTACTCGTTCTGAGTAAGCGTTCATCCATTCAACACATCCTTTCATCATTCCGAACTCTCGTTCTGTCATTCCGATCATCCGTTTACTCGTTCTGAGTAAACATTCATACATTTCACACCTCCTTTCATCATTCTGAACTCTCGTTCTATCCTTCTGATCATCCGTTTACTCGTTCCAAGTAAACATCCGTCCATTCAACACATCCTTTCATCATTCCAAACTCTCGTCCTATCATTCTAATCATTTGTTTACTCGTTCCGAGTAATCGTTCATCCGTCCCGATCAACCGTTTGCTCATTTTGATCATTTATTCATCTAATCAAATCATCGTTTTCCCCATCCAGATCCCTTGAACTTCATCTTGGGTTATTATCCAAATTGACCTAAGTATCTGATCTGATCATCATCATTAACATCCTCTTAGGATTGTCATCCGTCCTAAGTTAATCATCATTGGCCCAATCAATTCACCTTCAATCTCAAGGTAGATTCGGTGCCGCAATCATCCATTCATCCTTTAATCCGATCAATCAGTATCCTAAGTCATCTAAGATAATCTATGAACGGGATTTGTAGTCTCTTTCGTCATCCATTAGTCGATCTTATCAATCAATCATTGATCGATCTTATCCAATCCAATCCAATCCAATCCAATCCAATCCAATCCAATCCAATCCAATCGCATCCCTATCTAATCACCTTCGACCCAATCAATCTACTTCCATCTCGAAGAAGATTCGGTGTCGTAATCATCCTTTGATAATCCAATCCAATCATCAAAATCAATCCCATCGTATCATCCAATCATCCTAATATGAGCTTTAATCCAATCCTGATCTGAGCTTGTCCTAAATGCCGATTTGGGCTTTAGTCTGATCCCATCCAAAATCTTTCATCCATCATCTTTACCCTTTCATCATCATGAATTCTTATCCTCCATCAATAGTGGTCAAGGGAAACCCTAATTACGTCAACGATGATAATGAAAGTCTTGTTGATCAAGAGGTATATGACATAGATCCCCTTGACACTATCATCGCTAGTAAGCTTTCTCCACCCACATTCCAAAATCCAATCACTCCATCGAGTTATCCCATCATGTCTTCATCTATGCCTAACCACACTCCTTATGCTACCTTTGACAAGGGATGTCCATCATATCCATCATATCCTTCATCTACATCACAATACCCCTATCTTGATCCCCCATCCACATCCTCTTATCTCAATCCTTCATCCACATATACCCACTACCCTAATCTTCCATACCAATCCGCTCAGCCTAATCCTACATTTACACCTTCTTATCCTAGTCAAACACACCCACCAACTTACCCTATTCCGACATCCGCAGTTCCCTATCTCCATCCACCACCTCAATCTTCTCATCCTAATCCACCATCCCCATACCCTTACTACAATCCACCACCCGCCTCCTTGTGTCCTAATCCACCACCCCAATACCTTTATTACAACACACCGCCCATATCTTCTACCAACGATCCACCGTCCGTGTCATCCTATCCTAATTCCCCATGCCCATATCCTTACCTTAATCCTCCATCCAGTCTTAATCTTCCATCTAATCCTAGTCCACTACTTCTCCTAGTATCCATTCCCAGGAATATTTTGAATCTTCCACCCTTCCATCTTCCCCACTTGAAGAGTCCCCCCATGACTCCATTATCATGCCTCCCACACACAATGAGTCATGCCAAGAGCCTGATCCAAAGCATGCCAACATATCCCCTCCTCCAGATCAAGATCCTACCATCCCATCTAGTCTACTGTAAGATCGCAGTCCCCCATCCATTCCATCCCATGATCCTCTTGACATTCAAGATTCTACCGCTCCATCTCCGTCTCCATTGCATGAGCCTGCTACCACAAAATCAGATCCTATCATATCCCCTACTCCCTCTCCAAATACCACCCATCCAAATGCTACTATCCCATCATCTCCTTCTCAGGATCCCCCATCATTGCCTAAAAATGCTATCCCCACACTGCTTGCATATCCCCTTGGTACTCTCACATTCTTCCATGGTGGCCTCCTTGCAGAAGAAAAACACAATGTATATACCACCCATCATCCCCCACCTAATAATGGACTGCATCATGTTTTCAAGAATAACAAAAATCCTATCATGGATCAAATGCTCCAAGAACATGAACTATCAAGGAAAAGGTCTAGGCCTTCATGAGCAAGGTATTTTAGAGCCCATCCAAGTCAAAGAACAAATCTGCATGCAAGGTCTTGGATCTATTCCCCAAGACTCACAATCCAAACACGTTGGTACAACCTCTGGACGTCCTCAACGAGCCTTTCCAAAAAGAAATGTTGGCTCTTCCCATCGCTCCACCAAATCATATGTTGCCATCCCTCCTCCTCTATTGTATCACCTCAAAACTACCGTCCATATTCCTCCTTCATCTGCTCCATCCATTCTGGGTCCTTACATCCCTCCATTCACCATCTCTCATCCTCCATCTACTCTATCCATCTTGGGTTTGTATATCGTAAGATCACCTCCTCCATCTCATCCTTTCACCCATCCAACACCTATACATGTCATCCATCATAAAAACCACCATATCCATAATCGGAAGGATCAACGAGGCACATACCTAAGCATCCCCATCTACACAGCAATCCTCATACTCCACACTCCATTGCTCCATCATCCAGCTTCTCACTCACATCCATTGCTGAAATGCGAGCACTTTGGATGCTAAAGGAAAAATGCATCAATCTAGAAACTGAATCTAAACTTTACATGTCCTCTAAAAGACATGGCAAAGAAAAACAAAATCAAAATCAAAATCAAATCTATAGCACCGCCAAAAGAACCAGCGAAACAAAGATCAAAACCATGTGGATCCCCAAAGAAAAAAAAGATGAAATGCCGTCCGAATGAAAAATCTGTACAGAACATCCAAAGTTGCTAATCCAAAAGCTAACCATACCCACCTTTCATCTCCTAAGTCTGTTTTGGGTCCCTATGCCCCGAAATTCACTATTCCATCTCCTCCATTATCCCCACATTCTCCATCCATTGGTCCCCTTATCTTTTCACATCCATCACCACATGTGCCAATGTTGGTCCTGAACTCATCTCCCCATCACGTATCCACCCCATCATTCTATCCATACCATTTTCAACATCCCACCCATTATCCCCCGTATCTTCCCCATCAAATCCCTCTCATTCATCCTCTAGTATAATACATTTATCCTAAGGTTGTACCAACATCCAATAGTCGGTTCGAACATGAGCTCTTAATACCTGATATAGAACTTGATGCTTGAGTTCTTCATCCATATCCTTATCGCATGTCTTCTAAATCCATTTTTTCGCCTCCCTATCCTTATCCATCTCCTTCCGCATACTATCCAAAAAGTCCAAAAATACAGAAAAGTCAAAAAAAAAATCAAAAAATAAAAATCAAAAAATAAAAAAAAATCAAAAAAATAAAATAGTAAAGAGAAATAATCCGTCCAATGGTGAAAACTTGGCACACAAGCGCCTTGGATAAGTACCATGACGAAAACCTAGCAAATAGGCATCATGCGTAAATCCCCATCTGCACTTGGGGGCAATTTCCTTATTTGCATTCCCTCCATCCATCCGCTATGCTTCTTGCTACGCTTTCGGCTATGCACCCATCTTATTGCTATACATCCTTTTCATTCATCCCCTCCATCCACCCTATCGAGCTTACACATCTTGCTTGGCATATCTCATTTATCCCAATCCTTCCATCCTCCTTGTGATCTTGATAACAATGGGGCAAACATATAAGCATGTTTTGGACACCTCTTAGCATACATTCCCCTCATCCGTACACTATCCCAACTATTATTCGCACTCATCCATCTTCCTTATCCAGCTGTCATGCTACCTTCCATATCCCTTCCTTATTCATACATCCTATCTTCATCCATCTCACTCTTTTATCTTCCCATCCACTTGTCTTGCATCCTTCATGCCTCCTCGCACATGACATATCTAGAATGGGGGCATCTATCTTCCTTTGTAATATAGTCCTTGGAGACATAATTCATTCCATCAAAACACTCCCTTTCATATCCCCATCCATCTACCTAGCCAATCCCCTCTATTCATCCAATCTCTTCCCCCCCATCCTTATCCCCCTACCCATCCACCATCACATCCCTGTCTCACCAT
>VDFB02114596.1:0-26233 GCA_007258455.2 Sequoia sempervirens | reverse complement strand
CTTCTTTTGTCTTCTTGAGTAGGAGTTAGATTCAGAATAGAAGGTAATGTATCTTTCAGTTTCCTTAGTGTAAATGGAAACAATTTGAAATCATAGATTTTTTGTACACTGGTGATTGTGCCAGCTTTGTAATGTTGCTTATCTGTTTCACTAATAGTAGAAGCAACTAGATTAAAATCTATTTCATGTTGTGTTCCAGAATGGTGTTTGTCTTGAATTAATCATCTGATTTGAGAAGCTTTCAAGGAATGAGTTTGATTTTATGTTTGGTTTGAATGGTAACTTACAATCTGCTATTGAAATCAGCATTGCGAATGAATGAAACTGTGTATTAGTCACAAGTTAAGTTTGTTCTACAGTTTTAGTTAGGAATTCCTTGGAAGGTGACAGGTCTGGTTAATTCAGATGAATTATTGTTCTTTTCTATTCCAAAGCCCTAATGTATCTTTTTCTGTTTATTTAAAACCCCAGTTAGAGTAGGTTTAAGTTTATGTTCAACCCAAAACGATCCTAAAGCTCAACACCAGCAGGCCCCTTGAATATTACTGTTGCATTGACCACTGAGTAACATCAGCATAGTTGAGACCCAACTACAAAGACCTTGGGAGCTAACGAATCCATGTGTTGCCTTTCTCTTTCAGGAGAAACAAAGTAGCAATATTCTGTTTGCATGCTGCTGTGCCAAAACACACGTCAACAGGGAGTCTTTTCGAAATGAAAGGATGCGAGCTCAGAGCAAAGGAAGTTGAGTAGCCATGATGTCTCGGCGAAGGTATGAGATTGTACCGATCAATGAAGGGTCTTGGTATAGTGTTTTTCCTTCGGTAGAAGGTCTCACCAACACATGGGTGTCTTGCTAACGAAGGAGCACAATGGTATAATGATGAGGGCTCACCGTGAGGTCTTCCCGACTGTGAAAGGTCTTGCCGATGGTCTGGGTGACCGCCACTATGAATGTCGATATGTCTTTTGGGATCGCTATGAACTCTTGCCGATGGTAGTGATCTATGTTGATAACCGCTGAAGGGCATGATCTCATCGGGGAGACACGGTCAGTGTCTCACCAACTTGCGTTTCAATCTGAATGACCTTTGACCGTCTGGCGTGCCATGAAGCATCTATTCAACCAATCAGAATGAGCAACGTGGATATGCTCTGAGCTGAAGAGCATTCAAAGCGGCTCTGATGAAGTCTTGAGGCTGGACACGAGGGATACGAGTTAATGCAGTTATTGTAAAATATCTGAAGGCCATGCCTAGGAGCGAGCTTTCACCGACATGAGCATGGGATGCGCATTGAATGCCTCATTGACTTCATTCCAAGTGCTTCTAGGCCCGACGTGTCTAGGCACTGACTCATTTTGTAACCCTAGGGTAGGGGCCGACACTCTTTTGGTATATAGGACATTTTTGCCTCTTTGTAAAAAAGTTCGGATTATGCGTTCTGGAGAGTTAGTGATTTTTCCTAAAATCCTTTCTCAACTAGTGTAGATTTTGTAACTCATTTGGAGTTCTCCTAGATGCTTTTCTGAAGTCTGTGACTTCTACATTCCTCTCTCAGATTAGCAGAATTTTGTAACTCGTTTTGGAACATGATATATAAAATTTACCTTGGTTACCATTGATGGTTCAATTTGCCTTCTGGTTCTTGCAAAATATTGTGCATTTTCAGGTGATTGATCAAGCTACTTTGTGAAATATTTCTTTTTCCTTATAGCTTTGTCTCATGTTAGCATGCCTTTCTTTGCAAAAGTAGTATTATGTAGGTTACAAACTGTGTTTACTTAATTGCACATGAGCCTTTTAATTTGTGAAAAATCTGCTTTTCCTTCTTGAAAGTGTGTGCATGTCAACCCTGTTTGTGAAATACTTATGCATAATCTACAGAAACTTGTTGTGCAGTCCCATATCCATCATCAGTATTCAAGTGTAACTTGAGTATCTCATTGTTCCTGTCAGTTTGGTGTATCACCATAGAATTAGTTTTATTTTATGCATTCCTTCTCCCTTTCCCTTGCAATAATTAGTAGTTCTAGGTGATGACCCAACAAGGAAGCCAGCCTTCTCTGAAGGTTGACCTCTGCTTACAAGAAACCCACATCTTAAGAGGTCTTCCCATTTACACGGAGGTGTTGAATCATGTTCAACAGGGTGCAATTTCAGGTGATAACAGTAAGCATTTCCAAATCAATTTCCAATTTCATAGTAATTGATGACTATTATTAGCCTTTATTGCCATGGTCATTAACATCTAAAAACAACCTTGAATATATTGGCTTCTACATGCAGATAGAAGATATCTGATAGTCTGCTATGATTTGATATGTGGGTCAAAGCATATTCTCAGCATAAATATGCCCAATATCATTCAGATATGTTTATTGATTTGATTTTGAGTCTTCTTCCACTCATATGTACCATGCAATTGCCTATGAAGTCCACACTATGTTAAATGCAACATATTCATATATCATATATGTATATTGGCTTTTAAAAGGCTACATCCCATGCCACCCTTTTTGAATTGAGCTCTATATAGTTGTGACTGTATTTATAATGTTCCCCCCCATATATATACATATAGTATATCACATGTTTATGAAGACAATGACATCTTTTAAAGTATTGACACTATGGGTTATATTGACCTTTAAATGCTTGACTAACTCATATTTATATCGGTCTATGAGTTTGATATATATATGAACCTCAAAAGCAGTTGTAATATTCGGCCTCTAAGTAGTTATATTTATATATAAATATATATTTATATCAATATACATACATATACATATATATGTATATATGTCGATAAACCATATATATATATGTATATGTATATGATTTTATATATGCTAACATATTTATACGTTCTCCATGTCAATTATGAATACATTTGATACACAACTAAGTGCAAACAAGTAAACATTCATATGATAATAATAATAATATATATATATATATATATATATATATTTACATACATAAATACACTCCTCTATTCAAGCATAAATGCTTATGTGTGTGTATATGCATATATATATATGTATATATATGTGTATATATATATGTATATGTATGTACACACATATATATATGTACACACATATATATATGTACACACATATATACACACATATATGTATACACATATATATGTATACATACATATACATATATATGTATATGTACATATATACATATATATGTATACATGTATGTATACATACATACATATATATATATATACATACATATATATATATACATATACATACATATATATATATTGATATATATATATATACATATATATATATATATATATATACATGTATGTATATACACATATATATACATGTATGTATATATACACACATATATATATATGTATGAATATATACACACATATATATATATATGTATGTATATATATGTTTATGTATATTCCAAGCATACAATACTCATTCCTTCACACAATCAAGCACATTCACATGAGGAAGGTCTCAAAAGTCCAAACCGATAAACATCACCCAATAATGCACTCGGCAACAAACAAGATCGTTACTGATGCAAATATTTCAAACTAAGGATAAATTACCTATTACCCACAAACTGACTCAACTCAATTATTCTAATGTGGTGTGTGTCTATGCTCAGATAATTTACTTTTACTGGTTACTCGACCAAGATCTTCTCCCGAGTGATACTCCCCCCTCCTAGAGAAATGAACATTTACTTGCAACCACTAACACATGCACACGACAGTCAATTGTTCACAACATTTAATATACATAAACATTTCTAAAGTTAGAATAATAATTCAATAACCATCTATTCACATATATGCAGTATTTCACCATGGTTAACTTCAATTGAGGTAACATCAAATGAAAAAACATCAAATGAGATAACATTCATATTGATAACAAGATACAAGCATCATTCATTCATCTCCAGAATTCACATTACCTTCATATTTACCCTATGTAGTAATAGTAAATAGTAACTACATAACTGGGATGTAACAATATTTGAGAATTGCATTTACTCTGTGAAATTCCCTTACCTATTATGTGGTTTGAGGATTTACTTATGGAGTTTTTAAAATGTTCTTATGACACAATTAAGAGGAGGATTAGCATATGCCCAAGAAGATTCCTAGTTAGATAGGAGAAAGCTACTGGTCTTCATCTTTGCTTCAGCCTTGTACATTGGTTCTATTTGTCACTGCATGAATAATCATTTGCAAACTAGTTAGGGTAGTAGGTAATTAATTCTAAGTTTAATAACTACTAGTTGACATGTATAGATTTAAGGTCGCTCCTTATACATTGAGCAACTTTATTGCTTCTTTTATTACAAACCTATCTATATTTCTGTCAGTTATAGTAGTTTTCTATCACATCCCCTCAATCTCCTTGGTAAACTTTTCATCAACTAATGAGATATTATTTCTTTAGTTGCTGCTTCAGTAAATTATGATTTTAAAAAAAAAAAAAAACTTAAAATCCAAATCACAATTTGAGAGATATATTGTTCAAGCTTAGAATCTTGTTTGTATACTTATAATTTAAATCACAATGAATAGATCTGATAGTTTGTTGGGTTACTTCAAAAAAGTTCAGATTACCAGAGTTACAAAAAAGTTTACAAACCAATTTCTTTTTTACAAACATTCTATCTAACAAGGTGGAGAACATTCTTACCCATTGGAAAGAGCCTTATGCAAGGTAAATGGTATTTTATTAATAAAGAAAAAGGTCAAAATTCATATGGACACAAGTTTTATGTTTTCTTTTTAGTATTGGTAACACTTTCTTTAATTAAAAATATGAAAGTAGAGAATGAATATGATAGTTAGGGTTTGGTATATGTGGCCTACCAAATATAAATATAATTTTCAGTAATAATATTTAAAATTGTTATCAAAGAGTGGATAAGTATAGATATTTATTATTCTATTGGAAAAGTACTATATATTTATGTTTATTAGATTCTTGTGTTGCATTTTTTATTTTTCTCATGACTATCTCAATTGACATGTATTTAACAACACTAAGTCTTATCAAAATATGGTGCAATGTATTATTGAGAGTGTAAATGCAAAAAATAAAGACATTAGAAAACTCAATCATAATCAAGAAAATATATTAGCAAATTGAAGAGTGAAAATTGGTTTACCAAAAAAGTGATCCCTTGCATATTGAAATAACCCATCAAAGATGTCTTTCCTGTCATTGACTTAAACCTTCAAGCATTTATTTTGAACTTGTCGTCAAGCCTAGGATGCTTGGAAATAACCACACAACCTTTTCTTGCCTTTTTTTTATCAAGGTTCTTTTCTTGGAAAACTCTTTTGTTTGGGGATTATGCCTCTTAGCCAACTTATATTGCTAATATTTGGAATTTTTTTAGAGCTATTGTATTCGAGCTTTGGAAATTTAGATATAATGATATTCTTACTATTAAGGCCATTGCTTATTCTTTTTCTTTTACTAAGAAATTAATGTACTTACTTCTACATTCTTTCACATCTATAGATTTCTAGTAAGTTTTGGAACTCCTCAACCATTGGGAGAGTGTGCATATAAAATTGTTAAAATTTCTCTCAATGGTCCTTTCAAGATAATGTTGCCAACGACTCTCAAGGAATAGAGCCATTTACATGGTGAATGTTATTTCTTGTCTCCTTAGTGAGAGAGTTGGAATCCTTCCCTACACAAGAAACATGTTGGATTTGTGTTGAATGACATTGAGGTTGTTGTTCTACCTGAACCTTATGATAAGTCCATTATCCTCCCTATCGTGAACTTTTCAATTAGACGATCCTTTAAAAATAATTAGACTTCTTTTAACTAAGCAATTGTCAACAAGATTTAACCTTTTAAAACATTTTATAAGCCAAACAACTTCAACAATAAACTAAACACTAATCTAATAAATATCAATAATATTAAATAGCAATTCATCCCACTTAAGATTCATTCAAACATTGACCAATGATTTTATGACGCTTTACAACTCATATGACTTTTCATACACTACCTTAAATTTCTATAAAAAAAAATAAAAAAAATGGCTGCACTCTTGCAATCTTAGCTCAAGGCTTACGAAACCCACTGTATTAATTTCTAAAACCTGTACCTAACGTCATATTGAAGTAGATTTGGTGCTTGTAGATTTGATGTTGTTGAGCGGACTCAACCGAATTATGTCATTTGCCAACGAAGTCGATTGTCCATTCCCTATAAGTACAATTTACGAGCTGCCAAATCATCCCATGCATAATTGGATTTGGATGCTCACCAACAGCTTTAGATTCAGAATTCCTTGTCCTCAAGGTAGGCAATTCCTTAGTTATGGATGTTTTCTCTGGAGTAAGTTATTATGATAGTGATGAATTGGTTTTTTTAGAGTGTTATTTTATGAAGTGAATTAGTTTTCTTGAGAGTGAATTGAGAAGTTCGTTGATTATAATGTGTATCGTGAATATCGCCTGAGCCGGTTTTTGAAGAATTTTCCTTGTCTTTTTGAATTTTTTGTGCTTTTGATAGTAATTTTTGAAAAATTAAAGTTTTCAAGCTGGGAAGCCAGCCATCTTGTCATTCTGCAACATAAGCGGCTTGAACCTGGGCGACAGTTACAATTAGTGCTACATTGGACTGTTAAGACAATACCCTAAAGGGACTTAATTTCTAAATTGGATGCAGATAATATTGAGGTTTTTAACTGAAGATAGTTTTTGAATTGTGTTTTGGGTGTGTATTGATAAATGCATAAGTAGGTATCTGTGGCTTTTTAAGTGTATTGGATGGTTGGACCGTCACTAGTTGTGAATTTGGTAGTTGGACTGTCAATTGTTTTGAATGGCGTATCAAATATTTGCCAGTGGGTTGTTGGTCTGCCAATATTTGTGCATTTGGGTTGTTGACCTGAAAATATTTGTTAATTGGGCCGCTGGCTGTGTTCCTCTGTAAGTTAGCCGAGTTTAGACTATTTCTGATCGTTTTCTATAAAACTTTAAGTAAAAGTGCTACTCTGTTTTAAGGAAAAAGGAATTTTAGGGCTCTCAAAATTTTAATTGGCATATGGACTGGTTTTGGGTTCACTTTATGCGGAAAAAGAAATTGGTTTTACAGAATTTGTAAATGCTTCGGAATTACTTGTGGATATTTTACACTATTCTTTTCCACTTGGATTGTGTGTATTTGCAGATTAAGTTGTGCATAATTTATTTAATGTTTTATAAATTGGGTCGTGGGTGTTTTCTAGAATCTATCTTAATTCTTGAATTCAATTTAAACCTGTCTTCTGCTTTACACTAGAATTGCTCTAAGAGGGAACCTTGGAAATTGAAGTTCGTATGTTTTGAGGGTAATTTCAAATTTTGTGAATAGAATCTGAGTACTTTTTTGTTAGAAAAAACATTTTTCTCCTGTTTAGCCTGATTCGTTTGGAAAACTTTGTTGAAGGACCCTGTTCGAAGAAATTTCAAGAACCCAATCATGGCCACCCAAGACTTGAAAGATGAAAGAAGCGGTGCTGAGGTTTATTATGGCGCAGAAATGTGTTATAAGAAATCTTTGGAGCTCTTGGAAGCAATGGACCTCCCCAAGGGACTTCTTCCTCTGAAGAATCTTGAGGAATCTGGGTATGTAAAGGAAACTGGTTTTGTGTGGCTTAAACAGAAACAGCCATTTGAACACTGCAACAAGAAAACTGGGAAGACAGTCCTTTATGGTACTGAACTTACTGGTTATGTTGGTAAACGAACGATGAAAAAGATGACTGGAGTGAGGAGTAAAGAACTTTTGTTTTGGATACATATTACTGAGATGGCTATCAATGATCCCTCTAGTAAGAAAGTTTACTTCAAGAGTTCCCTGGGAATCGGAAAATCCTTTCCTATCGACGCATTTCAGTTAGAAGATGAAAATTAGTAGAGGATTTTGATTCTCTTTCAGAAGCTTCAAATATGCTTATGTCTGTAATGTCTAGATAAAATAAACATTTATCAGTGAAAGATTAGTATGTTATATTCTATGCACTACAAGTGTGATGCTCATTCTCTTCTCATGAAGATTTCGCAGATATGCGTATCCATATGCCCGACCATCACACTCGTATTGCATAGAATTAATCTGTTTTTACCTGCTTTCTGCATCTTTTCATGTAATGGATTTTATTTTGCCATCATAGAACCTAAATATTTACAGGCTGTTGAACCTCTTCCAAAGTATGTTAAGGTGAAATAAATTGGTTTAGATGCCCTATGGGAATCAGGGATACATATGTTGTTTTTATTTTCTCTTGGAAGCCTTGTCTTGTGATTTGAATTCTATTTATTTATTGCAAATTGTAATTACTCACTCATTCTGCACACATATGAGGCCCTGTGATTTTTTGACATGATTTGCACTCATTCTGCAGTTTTTTTAAATTAAGAGGGGTAAATGCGAATTGATGAGTTCACAAATGGGGACCTCATCTCTAATATAAATTCTCAACAATTACATTCAAATAGCATTTGAATCTTGATGACAAGAATAATAACACAATGACTTAACCATCACACCATGCCACTATTGACAGGCACTCATTCTGCAGTTGCGCACATATAATGACATACATTTTTGAGACATTTATCATATTTTTTTTAATGATTTAGTGAAGATTTGGTTTAAGGGACCACACCCTGTTACAACATGTTCACTGCAACACCTTACAATTCCAATCTGTGTGGGAATCGCTCTAGCCGTGGGGATACCTCTAAACATGCACTCTAGCGCTACAATGTTGCTTAACTGATTTGAATCTGGGTCTCTAACAATCCATGAACTAACCAATTGAGCTCAATCCCATGGACTGGATATTTACTATTTTAGCCTTGATGTTTTGTAATAGATAAATCATCACTCTGATCGCTGTCACCTAATTATGGAGTGAAAGAACAGCCATACTTATTTGCACCATTTTGGAGTATCATCTCTTCCATTTTGTTTTGAAAAATAATATCTATTTCACAGCGGTCCTTAAATTGGATGAATAAAGATATTTAAGAATTGCATTTACTCTGTTCAAAATTTCAAAGTGAAATGCCCTTACCTATTAGGATTTACTCATGGAGATGTTTAAATGTTGTTCCTATGACACAAGTAAGAGGAGGATTAGCATATTACAAACCTATCTGTATGTCTGTCAGTTATAGTAGTTTTCTCCACATCCCCTCAAAGTGATGGAATATATTTATCTCCCTGTTAAAATTTTCATCAGCCAATGAGATATTATTGCTTTAGCTTATTCTTGTTTAAATTATGATTTAGAAAAAAACAAAACTTAAAATCCAAATCACAATTTGAGAGCTATATTATTCAAACTTTAAAGCCTGTCTGTCAAATTATAATCTAAATCACAATGAATAGATCTGATGGTCTGGTGGTTTACTTCAAAAAAAAAATCAGATTACCAGACTAATAGAAAAGCTTACAAACCAATTTCTTTTTTACAACATTCTTTGAAGCCCAGTCTTGCTCACATTTCGTAAGTGGTTGCCCTCAAGAGTGAAAGTGTTATGTTCTTGGCAAAAGGCTTCAATAATTCTATCTAACAAGGTGGGGAACATTCTTACCCATTGGAAAGAGCCTTATGCAAGGTGTATGGTATTTTAATAATAAAGAAAAAGGTCAAAATTCATATCCACAAGTTTTCTGTTTTCTTTTTAGTATCGGTAACACTTTTCTTTAATTAAAAAGTATGAAAGTAGATAATGAATATGAAGGTTTAAAGAAAGTAGATAATGAATATGAAGGTTTACAATAAAATATAGGGGTTGGTATATGTGGCCTATCAATATAAATATAATTTCCGGTAATAACATTTAGAATTGTTAGCAAATAGTGGATAAGTATAGATATTTATTATTCTATTGGCAAAGTGCTATATATTTATGTTTCTGAGATTCTTGTGTTGCATTTTTTATTTTTCTCATGACTATCTCAATTGACATGCATTTAACAACACTAGGTCTTCTCAAAAAATATGGTTCAATTATTGTTGAGAGTGTAAATACAAAAAATAATGACATTAGGAAATACAATCATAAGCAAGAAAATATATTAGCAAATTGAAGCGTGAAGATGGGTTTATTGAAAAAGTGATCCCTTGCATCTTGTGTATGGCTAAAGCCCATGCCATTTGAATGGGGATTTGTGTATGATTGAATTTCGTAATAGACGAAATGGAGACAAATCTTGGTTTTTTAATGTCTCATGTCATATGTACATAATTATCAAATTCTATGATCACACACAATGATAACTATAACATTTAAGTACTTTGGTGGTAGACTATATTCTTTACAGTACTAAGTTCTCTGTTAACCAAGCCAACATCAACCCTCAAATTGCATGTTAGGAATAGGATGTTGTACACAAGAATGAACTATTTTAATTATGTAAAATTAATATTTATTTGTGGTGCATCTTAGGTTATGTGTTTAGCTATATTAAAAATTTATCTAGGTCCACTTGTAAAGTTGTATGTAACATTGGTTAGATATTTTATGTATGGGTTGCACATGAGAAAAACATTTAATATTGAAAAATTAGTACCAAAACATAAATGTGGGGTCAATGATTTCATGTAGCCATGGTTTTACCTTACCACTTGGATGTTTTGTGTGAACTCAATTCTATAAAAGCAAACACATTGTTAGTGGTTGATGTAATAAACACCCTTTTTTTTTTTTAAACTTGTTAGCTCAAACATAATGAAAATGCTAAGCAACTTTCCTATTCACTTTCTAATCACCAAGTTCCCAGTGTGGGTGAGGTGAGAGGATATGGTATACAAGATTACAATTATACTTGAAATGAAGCAGTTGAAAGTAACATCCACTTATCCGGTGGGGGTTAGCCTAGCACTTCTAGTTTTTAGTGGGAAACCTTATACAATAATGGAAATGTAAAGCCAACTCTTCAACTTTTTAGTGGTGAGTAAATGCAATAAGAAAATAACAACTCTCGCACTTTTTAATGGTGAGTGTATACAGTAAACAAGAGAAACTCTCACTCTTCAACAGTGAATGAGAACCAATGAACCACTTATCCAGTGGGGTAAATCACAACAAAATAACAAGAACAAGATCACTAGTGGCAGTACCATCTAGTGTTATAAGATTAGCTCATTGAAAATCTCATCTATAAGAAAAAAACCTTTACTGATAATAGGAAAGAAACGATTGTATCCCACCCATATGGTTAGCAACCAAGCCCTCAAATCACCCAATTTGCAATAACACCTTATATACCTTAAATTATGGGTTGAGAAAGGTAGGTACAGGTCTGAAACCAACTTATGACTGCCAATATCTGTTTTAGCAGGTCTGAAACACACTGAAACTCATGGTTGCAAGTCTAGGCGGCTAGGCTAAGCACCCCCAAACACCTTCACTTCGGCATTGTTCACTCCAAAATGATTTGGTAATCATTGTCCTAGCCTAGGCGCCTCACAAAATAATGAAAACACTTCCAAAGAGGTAGCACTTAGGTCCCTAAAGCTCACGGCCATCTTGCAAGTACGACTGGGGCTAAATGGTATGACCTCCAATCATCTGTAAATCATCATTTTCTGATCTTTCAATTACCAAACTACCATGTACGGATCAGAGAGGCATCTGAAATCATGAGTCAAACATTATATTTGTTGTAATGGACAAGTACGACTAGCTAGAGGTGGTACGACTTGCTATGGATGGTATGACCAACTTTGTCCAGCATAAACACTTCAAATAAACTCAAAACAACCACATCAAAACTACAAACAAAAACTCCACCAAAGCATTCAAACTGAGAACCAAAACTAGAAATTTCACACTAGTCTAGGGCACTGGCTATCTAGCCATCAGGATGCACTTGTAATATAATATATTAATATCTATCATTATATTATTATTTATTTATTAAAATAGGTGTATTTATCTTTTCAATAAAATAAAATATAATATGATAATAAAATATAATAATATAATATGATAATACGATATATTATAATAAAATATAATATGATAATATATATGGTAATAATATAAAATATAATATATTATTATATTGCATATTATTAAGACAAAAAGTAGAGCTAGTTGATAAAAAAAATGTAGAATAATATTAGGACGATGTAAACGTTACACGATTTTTTGAGCTTTAATTTATTCAACTGCTTAATAAAAACATGTATATTATATTAGGGTTATAGAGTTAAAAAAATTTAAATGAAAACATTGGATGAGGGTGTGAAACCATTGGATACGAATTTCTCATGGTGTACAACTTCCTGCAAGTTTGGAAAACACGAGGATAGGATTACGACACTAGAAAACAATTAACGCAACATGTGGGTATGACCATCAGATGCACATGGTGCATCTGGATGGCTGGATAGCCAACGCCCTAGTCTAGCTAGGGAATAAACTAGAAATCTACGAGGGATTTCATCCTCAAAGATTGTAGAGAACCAAAGCCATTTTAACAACATAACATTATCATTTGTTAGCATATGTAAAAATGATCCCTAATGCTTCCTTATATAGAGTTTGGGAGGGAAAACTCCAATTTAAAATAATTAATTAATTCACCTTTTCCATCAAATTCCCTTTTAAACATAAATTAAACTCTATTCATGTGCAAGACCCCCTTAATCCTCTTAGGCGTTCAAATGGGGAATTAAAATATCTTTTTGAAAAGATATCACACTTAAGTTATAAAAAATAATAATAAGACATTATAACTTAAGTGAATACTTTAATTATTCCACCTTAAGTTGTGAAAAATCTTGAAACACATCAAAATACAAATTTGACCATGCCAATATGATACTGAGACAATAGGAGCATAATAGAAGCCAATTTGGTGACTTACTATAAATAGATGTGCTCTCCAAAAAGTTTGGAGAACACTCCAAAATTCATAAAACACTTCATAGAGTCTTATTTAGATCAGTGTTGCCCATATAGCTTATTGCCAATAATAGAAACCTTGTAACTCTGAAATTGCATCCTCTAAGATCTTTGGAGTCCCCTTGCCTTACCAATTAGCCCATGGGAACTTAGGAAATAGGCTAACGGTCTTCAAACTAATTAGGCCCGAGAAGGGGACATTACAGTTGAGATTGGATGTTAACTAGTTGGTTGTTTGGCTTAGATGTCATTGTATTGAGCTCTCTTCTAAAGAGTGCATATGTGAAGCATGACATGGGATGTGTGAATACATGCTTGGACATATGGAGGATGCATTGAAGGGGCTTGATGTTTTAGAAGAATTCATGGAGACTTTATATGTGTATTGTAATATTTTCATTATTGAATAATACATTGGGTGTGAATTCTTTTGGAGGTTGAGTTTTTTTTCCTCTTAAAGGTTTTCCCATGGCATATCTTGTGTTATCTTGTGGTATGTCTTTGATCTTTGCATTATAGTTATTATGTAAGCTTGCATGCATGCTTTTCTCTAATGGAGTTATTTAGGAAATGGTTTGATCAACATGTATTACTTTTCTAACATTGTATACCAACATTATGTGTTGGTTTACACTCATTAGAACTATAATGACCACCCTTGGTTACAACTATTTTTTCCATCATACCATCATATCTCAAGTACTATCTTAATTGACTAAGCAACTTCTACCCAATTTAGAAGTGATAGTTTCCTAACCTTATCAACTATAGCGAATTACCTGTTCGCTATCGAAAATTTGATTAACTTTTATATCTAATAAGACATTTTATTTTTGAATATATTACAAAGGGAAGAATACAAACTCAAATATGTATTTTTTCAAATAATACATCAATAAATTATGTTATTTCATGAATAAATTATATTATACAACATTGTTCTAGAATCAACATTACATGTACAAAACATAACAAAAATTCATTACATCATTTGATCATAGTCCTCTTTTTTAAATATTACACTTTACAAATATTATTTAACATTTCATTTCAAATACAACATCTTAAACTTGACGTGAATACATACAATAAGTAATACTACAACATGTATAATAAGTTCATGCTTCTGAATAATCAAATACAATGTCATTTTAATACAATCTCAAATGAAATCAAATATTGTTTCTAATAAACCAAATCTTCAACATCTCTACTATAAGAAGGATAGCATCAACTGAGTGCTTTTTATCCAAGCGCAAACTGATGGTCCCCTACACACCTCCCAATTGGAAGTGGTCCTACACTTCACAAGGATAGCAGATCCAAAGGATCTCCATGATCACCATGCCATCCCAAACATGGTGTTGTGTTCTAATTACAAAAAAACCTTCCATACAACTCTAGGTACCCTCTAGCTAGGTATGACCTATATGACTAATTTGTAATGAATAGTCACTATGAACCAACAATGCAAGTAGTTATTTTGCATTACTTTGGCCAAATTTTTTAATAATAAATAAACACGATAATGTGTTTTGTATGTTCACACACATCAAGTTCTCAAATTGATTATCGACAATTAGATTTCACATTCAAATATCATAACAATATAGTTAATCAAACACATAATCCCATCGACACAAAAAGATTCAAATCTTCTTTTATATACTTCAGTAATAAAATAGTGTTGTTATTTACAAATTACAGATCATCCTTTTTACAAGTTTACAACTTGTCTATTTGAATATGTGTGCTCACATACATATATATATGTATGGATATGTATTAACTTATATGCATATATATGTATGTGAGCACACATATTCAAATAGATTATCATGCCTTATATACACTTCTCTTATATGCAATTGCATCTATATATATTTATACCATTTGTGTATATATATGTACGTATGTAACTATATATTTTATTTCATAATTTAATAACATTAACATACTCATCTGAAAGGAAAATAAATCTATCTCATAATAATATCCTTTCACATGCATGCATATAACCCCAAGATTAAATTGCACAATTTCAATTAAAATATATTTGATACCCATTTAAACGTACATTTCCAAGAGTAGGATGGTGGGTAAATCCTCTGTGGATAAGAAAATTCCTAAATTGGCCTAAGGCAAGGAGAAAGAATTTGATACCCATTTAATCGTACATTTCCAAGAGTAGGATGGTGGGTAAATCCTCTGTGGATAAGAAAATTCCTAAATTGGCCTGAGGCAAGGAGAAGGAATTTGATACTCCTGGTGAGACTCGGGTTGGAGAGGAGCCTATTTAAGATGCAACTATGTTGGAGAAGGGGAGTCGTGAGAACAGGGTTGCCTATGAAGTGAAAAGTGTAAAGAATGCTAGTAATGTGGTGGATCTGGAGGTGCCCCTTGCTGTTATGGAGTCCGTGGTAAAGGTAAAGATAAGAAGGAGCCTCTTGCTGGTAAGTTTTTTGAGGGTCATCTTGAGTGTTCTTTTTAGGGAGAGGACATGAATTGCGAGTTGTTGGATCTGAATAATGTTGCTAGTATGGCTAAGGAGGGACATATGTTTTCTTTAAGTTCTTCATGTGGCTCCTTCCTGAAGTCAAGTATCTGCATGGTAAGTTGGATTCATTAGCAAGGTTAAATGTTAGTGCCATGAATAACAACAATTTTGAGGTGACAATGTATAATAGGGTCAAAACCATGAATATCAACCTAAACAAAATTATGAAGGATGCAACAAAATTAAGAGTGGATTATGATCCTAGAATTGTCACACTTGAGTAGAAAATTTTGAAAATTCAAGAGGACCTCTCCACTCTCGTTAATGTTAGCCATGATTCGCTCCTGAATAGTGTGGAGGGGTTAGTGATTTTAAATGAAAAGGCTAGGAAATGGACTGGTAAACCTCTTATCTCTGAAAAAGAAGTACATGAGGTGGAGGATGACACCTTGATGGAAAAACATAAGAAAGGTACTGATGTCAACCCTTATGTTCGAACTAGAAGAAAAAATAAGAAAAGTGCAAGGATTTTGGTATAGGAAGTGAATGAGGTTATGGAGATGCATGACAAGTTTATCACTAAAGACCTAGACGCAGTGAGGATCCTAAAGAACCTGTTGTAGCTATTGTTTTTTTTAGGTTTTCTTTGTGTTTGCTTCTTTCTTGTTGCTTGTTTGCTGATTTCTTGTTCACAGTTTTGTTTGCCTTTTATTTTTGGGGTTGCTTCCTAATGTAATATCTTTCAATCTGCCTTATTTTTTTGTAAAGGGTTTTGGGGCCCCTTCAAAACCTTCTTTTTCGATAATAAAAAACATACATTTTCAATACAATGCATCAAACAATTTATCATGATATCACTTGATAATTTTTTTACCAAGAAAACAACACCATAGATTCATACAATTATGATTGGTTTTTAAACACAATCCCCTAATTGTCGATCTCACAAGGATAACACTAACTGGGAAATTATTGAACATTCTGATTCATTCTGCTTCTAAGATTTATGTCTAAACTTATTGCAGGAATAAAAATAACCATTAAAATATGAATAACTTTGTGCATTTGGTTGTCTGATAGGATACCTTTTGAATTCTTTCTTCTAGTTCCAGATCTTTTTGATGTTGTTCTTGTCATTCTTCCTTTCAACATTGTTTGGGGTTTGATCTACCTTTGAACTTTCTCCTTTCAAACCCTAATCCTTCTTTGTCTTTAGAATCCTTCTGATTTGCAATCTTCTCATCAATCATTGTGGTACTCTTCTTGAATCTTTGCTTTCTCCAAATTTGATCTGAAGGTCACAATATCTTGTTCAAGCTTTGAACATTCTTTATATTTGTAGATTTCAATTTAGCATTCAGGCAATCTTCAACTCTTTTACCTTCTTCAACTTGCACTTTTAGATTGGTGATAGTCTGATTTGATTTCTTGAGTTGATTATTTGTTTCTTTGAATTTTTTTGTATCTTTCTTGAGTTTCTCTCTCAACTTCTTAATACACTCATCTACATCATTAAGATTTATTTTCAGATCTATATTTTCAACTTCTACTTTATCCAAATCATCAAGGGAGTATTTGAGTTCTCCTTCCATATGAACTTCACAATATTCTTTAGTAAAACCTTCAGGGAATATCTCTTCTAGAGGAATAGGATACTTCCTTGTAGCCACATGTTCAACCTCCAAGATCTACCTTAGCGATCAATCCAATTGAAGGAACCAAGCTCTGATACCAATTGTTGAACACCTAGAATACTGAGAGGGGGGTGAATCAGTATTCACTCAAATTCATTAACTTCATCAAATTTAAGCATTCATTCAATGCATCAAATTATACTTGCAGTAATGGAAAGGAACATAGAAAGCATGCATCACAACAAATAACACATCACATTTTATGTGGAAAACCTAAAAAGAGAAAAACCACTATTACACCTCAAATCGTGAAGTTACTATTTACTATTACTACATAGGGTAAATGTGAATGTAATGTGAAATCTGGAGAAGCTTGTACCTTGTTATCAATATGAATGTTATCTCATTTGATGTTGTTTCATTTGATGTTATCTCAATTGATGTTATTCATGGTGAAATACTGCATATATGAGAATAGAGGGTTATTGAATTATTGTTATTCTAACTTTGAAGATGTTTATAAATGTTAGTTATTGTTGTGAACAATTGACTGCCAAGTGCATGTGTTAGTGGTTGTAGGTAAATGTTCATTCTCGAGGGGGAGGGGAAGTATTACTTGGGAGAAGATCTTGGTCAAGTAACCGATAAAATTAAACTATTTGAGCATACACACACCACATTAGAAGTGATTGAACTAAGTCAGTTTGAGAGTTATAGGTAAGTCATCCATAGCTTGTGTGTTGCATTAGGAGTCTTGTTTACTAAAGAGTGCATTATTGGGTGATGTTTTATCTATTTGAGCTTTTGAGTTCTTCCCTTATAACTTTATGCTTGATTGTGTGGTTGATGAGTGTTTATATAAATATATGTACATATGCATATATACACGTGAGTATTCATGCTTGGAAAGTATGTATATATATGTACATAACATCTTTGTGTGTTTGAATACCCAAACAATGGTCTATACTTGATTATCAAATAAGTTACGGCTTTGTACTATATGAGTATTATATGCCTGGATACACACACACACACAAGAATTCATACTTATATAGAGGAGTGTATATATTTATGTAAATATATATATAAATATATTGTTATTATTATGAGAATAATATACTTTATGAACGATATGTATATATATGCTTAATATGTGCGCATAAGTATTCACGCTTATTAGAGGGTGTGTCATATAAAACATGTGTGCAAGATTAAATACATACATACATACATACATACATACATACATATATATATACATTATGTATGTATGTATGTATATGTATATTTATATATATAATATATATTATATATTGTAAAGGCTTTGAGATCAATATATATGATATTAGGAGGCCGATTTATTTGGTTAAACTTGGTCCGAATATATATATCATTTATGCGAACCTTCAAAAGGTCAAACATATATACATATGTAATTGGCTTGAGTAAAGTCAAACTCTATGCTAAGAATTTCGTAGCATATTGAGTATATTGGCCAACACATTGAAATGACTAAGTCAACACTAGGTACCAACATATTAACATTCAAGTTTGGAGTATTAGATGGCAACATAGGTTGCATGAAAACCATGCATTAGGAGGATATCTTGCTTGTGATAGAATTCGACTATCTCTTATTCAAATGAAGTTGATTCATATGGTTGTATTGTAGTCATTGTTGACTATGAAAAATGGAGTTGATTTAATGTAGAATTATTTTGACATATTTAATCCTTGGCTTAAATATGTTGATATTGTTTATTTTGATGAAACTTGACTTTGGAATATACACGACTCTATGATTATCACACATTACCAGCCATGGAATACGTTTAATTAAGTTTGCTGGCATTGACTTGGTCGATTTGTGAGCTATGAAGCCTAGACTAAATCCAACATAGTAATTACATTCAGTTGACTCAACCTAGAAAGGATTCAATTTAGGTTATGTGTTGATTATTCACCATTGACAAATTCCTTTTCACCAGGAAATCATGCCATTTAACTAGTTTGGTGCCACCTCTGCTTCACTTTCCTGTAGATGGCAATTTTTTAGAGAAATACGAATTTCCCATGTGTAGTTTGAAATAGTTTGTAGAATTCTAGCAATATGGGAATCGATCTATGTTGAGTATGAGCTTATATCATCACCACCTTTGAGCTTAATCATGCTGAAAAGATGTGGTGTCGATTTACATGCCAAGACTATAGGAATTTTGGAGGTTGGTTGCTCTATAAATAGTCATCCCAACTCTCTTGCAAGGCACTTTATCGTGTACATAATCTTATGGTTCGTTCTTACCATTTTTGATTAATCATTATTTGCAACCATCATACACATTTATGTGTGACGAGTATCTCCATAGAGAGGGACGTATCATACCAAGAGCATACGTCCTTAGCTATTTACCATTTCTGAGTTTTACCAGTCATAATCCTCTATTTTGTGAGTAAGAAAAGGGTGAGAATCTGTGAAGAAGAGTTGTCTTAATATCAGAGAGAAGTATGCTATCAACTAGTGAAAAAGTGAATTGAGTTGGGAAGTTGAATTAAGCTGAATTACTGTTGGAAAAGGCTATACATTCATCATTATCAGGGATAAGCGATAACATGCATGGGGATTTCTTCTTCTTTTTATTGATGTGTTTTCTATGTTTCCTAAAATGTCTTTTCTATTTGTGCAATAGAAGTATTTAAGATTGTTTTTGAAAAAGGGAAATGAAGCTTTTAGGATGTTTTTATACTGTGTATTTAAGTACTCCAAGATAGGAGAGTTTGCTTGACACAAATACTTAATTGTATTAGATATGTCAAAGAGGTAGCTTGACACAAGTATTTAACTATACTACATATGCCAAAGAGAATACTTGATTGGGGAATTCAACTATGTTACATGTGGTACAACATAGGTATTTAATTATACTAGATATGTTTGGACAAGGAATGCAATTGTGTTTGTATTTACTCCATAATAGGAGTATGATTTGTAACTTAGTTATTAAATACTAGGCTTGATTGAATGCAAGAGTCACTTGAGGTACACCCAACTAAGTTATTAGATTAACTCAGAAAGCTTGTGTTAGTCCTAGGATAGTAATCCAGAATGGGAAGGAGCTTGTGTACTTACTTGTTGAATAGATTCATTACAAGTAGATTAGTACGTTGTAGGTTAGTCTAGGATGACAGACTATCAATTGAAGGACAATACCTATGTGTAGCTTAAGATAGCCTTAATTCAAATCGAACCTAAGTAGTGTATGTGATAGATGACTTCACGCCAAGTACTGAGTGAGAACTCTTTGATCAAAGTAGTGCAATTTACAAAACTCCACTTAGTTGTGTGAATTTTGAGACTACACTATCAGTTCACCATGATCTAGTATTAAATGCTAGTTTGAGATTGTGGGATTACAAGGTTCTAGTTATGTAGGACACAACACTATGCTCAGTTGGTTTTTATTAGCGGTTACTCTACCAATCCCTTCATCAAAGGGAAGGGCCATCTATAGAATGATAGGTGTGGGGGACCGCATTATGAGTCAGTGGTTGGTAGAAAAGCATCTAAGTGATGCTTCTCCTCCATAGCACGCTAAAAAAGAACCAAGATTTGAAAGGGAAGATCTTGGACCATCTTACAACTATTATTTCTAAAGCTCATTGGAGCTATGTATGTAAGTGTATGTATTCCTGTATAATTGTAACTTGTAAAGTTATGAAATCATTATTGTAATTGGATATGAAATCTTGTTCGTATAATATCAATAAAGAAAAGAAAAAATTTAATATGATGGTTTGTTACTCTATTTATTTACTCATGTGGGATAAAAATTTTACTGCATTGAAGGGTTGGCATGTTACAACCATGGTGAGGATTAGCTCATAATATATTATAACCGATTATAAGATATTACAAAATGGCTCATTACCAAGTGGACTCACTATCTGGAGGACTCATTTTCCAAAGAATAGAAGAAGTGGCTCACTACCAAAATAGAAAAGAGGATGGCTCACTACCAAAATGAACTACTAATGATGCATCTCACTTATGCTAAAGATACAGTTCCACTGAAGCACAGAAAATTGACTTAACACACTTCACACTTCACCACAATTACACTTCACACCTTTCTACACTAGATATCACACACAATTAATTATTTCGCATCTCTCACATCTCATACACACCTTCACACAAGGAATTAAACTTGTATACATACCACAAAAAACAAAAACATAAATTAGGTTGGTCTAATTGATGTACCCTGCAACACCACAACCTGTCATCCCAAAACACCAACACACACAAACCAAAACATATACATAATCAAAGATAGGTCAACATGACCCATAATTTTGCTTCATACTCTATCAAACTTTGCACAGCCCCAAAATACTTAGGTTGAGTGCACATAGCAAAATGGGTGAAGTAAAACTAAATGAATCAACTGTTCATCCACACCTTGACACGCAAACCACCAAAACAATTGCCACTTGGAATTTACATGTTGAATACAGAAGAAAAATAAGAGGGGGGGTGAGTTAGTTGTACATTAAAACATTGAAACCCTCATTAACATTCATATTTGCATTAATCCTTAAACTATCAACCATTAAAACCTTATCATGTATTAACATAACATAAACTTGAAAAACAGTAATGCAAATACATTCAAACACATGAGAACACTAGACTTATGTGGAAAACCAAAGAAGGGAAAAACTATGGTGAGGATTAGCTCACAATATAAAGTAATTGCAACACTGAATACAATAGGCTTACTACCGAAGGGCTCATTGCTAGAATAGAATGAAGAAGAAAGAAGATTGTTACAATGAGAAATTCATCTCAAAGCAACAAAAAAGTTCCATCACTGCTTCACCAGAACATTCACACTCTCTCTGTAGAATGTAGACACCTTCTGCTCACTTCTTCCAGTAGTCTTAGGCATTAAATCTCACATTGCATTTGACACTTTTGCACTTTACATCTCAATACTTCACATTACACACTTCATTCATACATCCTCCATAAAATCATTACTCATATATACCATCTTCAACCTTGAAAAAAATTCACAAGGTCAGTTATGCACTTTAAACGTGCAAATTTAGATTAGGCCAGAACCAAAAAATTCCCACGATGGAGAAGAATGAAGGTAGACCACAACACACCTTAACTTGGACCTAAATCCACCATACATGCCACACCATACTTCCACAAGCACCAAAGCATATCCACAATTAGTAAACATCCAAGGTCAACCAAACCTATATTAACAATGTTGATCAATTAGGTACATGATATTTGATCCAAAGATGACTCATGGACCATCAATCACACTTAAACAAAATCTAAAATATTCCATCAACATCCTAAAATCCAACAAATCCTTCACAACCTCATACACTAGAAGAACATATTCATTTTGCACAACCAACTAACCTTCAACACACTACAACACCTGAATCCAACCTTGTGGGGCACCAAAACACAAACAACTTAGAATGAAGATAGATACTAGCAATATAAGAACATTTCCAGATCCACAAGACCAAAAATTGAACTACGAAGAAATGTAGAGCAAAACTATTTCTCCCAGACAACACTGCAACATAGTTCACACACTAGTGAACACAAATTTCTACACAATGATCCAAAACCTAAGACTATGGATATAACACCTCTGAGAAACATATCCAAATCACATAAGAAGATCTTCAACCATGAAGAAATTTAGAGCAAAACACTGAACACCACTCTATCATACTGAACACTCTTCACCACACTGTTTCCTCTTTTATTCAAATTTTCTTAGAAGCACTTGGAAACCAATCACCACAAACACATTCTAATAATCTTCAATACTTCCTCATCACCACCAAACTGCTATACAAACTCAACCATACACAAGAGGTTGAACATCCACCAACAAAATCTTATCAAAGCAACACTAGAGGTTGACATCAGTGATACTATTAATGACAACATAATTCTACCAATCAAAGCATCTCTATAATTTGACATTTATGCAACAATAAAGGTATGTTGACATCAATGACCACAAAATTCCAATAATAAACATGTCTGGCACCTGTAAACACTTCCACAAATTTGCATACCATAATATCCATTTGCAGTGGAATGTGAAGCATTCCAACATACATTCTACACCACTAGCACTACCATTATAGAGTTCAATATTCTGCCAACTCTAAATTTAGACATGGAAGACATCAAGTCGTGAAAATTTAGATTTAGAGTCTTCTAGCGTGCATCAACATTACCTCACAACTACATAACAAAATTCTTTATTGCAGAGTAATGTGGACCCAAAAATTGGTTCTCTGAACCTTGAAACTACATTCCAGGACTTAGGCAATTATCCAAACATCTTGTCTTCTCCAGACCAAAAATTTTGCATCTTTTCCATGGATTTCCATCAGTAATGGGTTTCCATCAATGACAACACCGTATTCTCATCAATATTCAACAATCTCTCTATAATATCATGCTCATGTTGCCAATCCAACAATCTTCTTGATGACAAATAACCTTCCAACAATCTCCCCCAACAAGTTAGGTTTCCAACATGATTTCTTCCCAAAATTTAATTTTTGCATCACACAAGTAATCTCTAGATAGAATTACTCAAATAAATAAGATATTTTTCATCATCAAATCTATTTTTCAAAAGGGTTTTCATCGTTAAATAGAAAGATAAACATAGGGGTTCAATTTCAAAAATAAGAATTTGTTCATAAAATAATAAATGCCTTTATCTCTCCCAAACCTCTCTTTTTATAAGCTCTTTAAGGTTATACATTTTTTTATTTTTTCTTTCCACTCCAAACTTTATTTTAGAAGTGTGTCTAGACAACCCTTTTTTTTTTAAATCACTTTTGACAACTTTTCCTAACAACACTTTATTAGGTTCACTTTTAACATTACACATCTAATCATTTATTTTAATAATAATAAGTTTCTCTTTAAAAAAATATATTAGGACAACTTAAAATGTTATTTTAATTATTTTCTTAGCTTTATTTGAAAAGAGAACATGGTAGTCCACCTTTCCAAAAAATTGCTTATCCTCAAGTAATGTTGGTTCCATCTCTTTAATTCTCTCCTATTGATTTATTTTTGTGATATTAAAATTGTTTTGATTAAGGGAGAAAAGTGGGTTTTGAATGGACCTGAAACCATTAACAAACAAGTTTTGACAGGGACCCGAAACCCACACAAAGAAGAACAAGTTGCTCAAGAATACAAAAAAGACAACCAAAGCAAACCAACAATAGATCACCAAAATGACAACAAGACTACCCAAATTTGTACCAAATAAAAGGTTTTGATGGTAACCTTAAACCCAACAAAGCCAAGTTTTACACGAGATCTTGAACCCAAATTCAAGTTTAGATGGGAACCTAAAACCCACTTACACCAAGATTATAGGGACTAAAGTCCCTCACAACATACCAAGTTTTATCATGGACCTTAAACCCACTGTTGAAACAAACACACCTTGGCTCCACCAGGCAAGAAGCCAGAGAAAACCTCTTGCAGCACCACCAAAAATGAATAGCTGAATCAAGCTCCACCTCAAAAGGAGTACGCTCCCATCTATAGGAGCAGATTCCATGAAGACCCTAACCACCACTACAACCACACTATAATGAAAAATAACTCCACTTCCATAGGAACATGCACCACCTCAATAGGTATTATAATAGTAGAAGCCAACAACATGAGTAGCACCACCAAAAATCCACAACCCCCCACTCTACCTCTGAAAGAGAGGACTCCACCATAGTAGAAGTAGCCTTCACCTCAACAAAAGACTCAAACTAGAGAAATGGGAAGAGATCCACCCAACCAGCAGCAAGGAAAAACATGACAGCCGCCGACAACTCAATATGAAGGGCTAGCAAGAAAAGTAAAGGGAAAAGCCCAAACACACCATTCCAAAAAATAACATGGGAAAACAAGATACACAATAAGAGCAACTCATTGAAAGGAGACTTAAAAGAACCCAA
The DNA here is from genome assembly GCA_007258455.2 of Sequoia sempervirens. Taxonomy (NCBI): domain Eukaryota; kingdom Viridiplantae; phylum Streptophyta; class Pinopsida; order Cupressales; family Cupressaceae; genus Sequoia; species Sequoia sempervirens. The sequence goes on along the minus strand of VDFB02114596.1, from coordinate 1,111 downwards.
AATCCCAAAGCCCAACAGGGATTCTAGACAAAAATTAGAAAGAGAAAACACTTCTCAGACAACAGCCCAAAGAGAAGAAAGAACTGAGCCATAAGCAACAATAATGGAAAGGGCTCAACCAACATGGGAACCACCCCAAACCAAGACCAGGGCACAAAAAATAAACAAAAATAAACACTTCCCAACCACAGGAAGAGGCAAAGAGACAAAGGCATTAAAGCCTCCCAACAAACCAGAGAGAACAAGGAGAATAACACCTCCAACTGGAAGTGAAGTACCCTAAATCTGCAAGTAAAACCAACCTCAAATACTCATTAGAAGGGTTAGTCTAAACATACAAATCTGCAAATACCTCCATGAAATAAAATACCTATGCTAAAGAAATGCCACAAGTAACAAAAACAACATCAAGAAGACATTTCAAAAGCATGATAATCACCTATTCCATGTTGGATTGGTGTCACATGTGCTAGTGACCCTTTCCCAACCCTTGATCAATAGCTAAATGATGATGTATTGCAATGGAGATGAAGAACAAGATTATTTCTCAAACCAAGAGAGTAACCTTGCATAAAATTGTGGATCCATGCATGAGAATGAAGGCCTTATTTTATAGATTTTCTTCTGGCAGAGAAATTGGCCACATGGTGAATGTGGGACTAAAGATCCCTCCAACAGAAGAAGACACTTGTCAAGGGTGAGTGGTCAATGGTTGTGCAATATTTGGGAAGAGTGCCCATGAGAGGGAGAGTTTGAATTCAAATTTGCAATAAATTTTGAGAGGGGGACAAGAAAAACAGCAATAAATGCAATTTTGGACTTGTCATGTTGAGGGAAAATGAGGGCTTTTTAAATAAATCAATAAAATTGATTTACTTGTGCAAGTGGAGATATCTAGAGAATGCAAGTGGGATGAGATTAGCATATAATCAGGATTAGATTAAATAATTGATGATTAGGTTAGCTTAATGGTGTTTAGATGATTTTGACTTTTAGGATTTAAATATTTGATTTATTTAAATAAGAAAAGGATGGAAGATGTATTTTTGAGATTTTAATTAAATAAAGCTCGATTTTGGTTTAATTAAACTATGATGTAGAGCTTTTGATT
>VDFB02114595.1:0-109191 GCA_007258455.2 Sequoia sempervirens | reverse complement strand
TTAAAGTTTGAGACTTTGGTCTTTGAGTTATTTAACTTTAGTTTTAAAACTTGAACAAAATGCTTTTATATTTAATAGTAAATACTGTTGACTTGTCATCAATCTCATCATCATGATTAAAGTTTAAGCTTTAAATTTATTGCTGTTTATACTTTGTAGTTTATACTGTTGTTATTATTTATGCACACATTGATATTGTTGCTATGATGCTATCAGTTATTGACATATTTGAAATTTCAGATTGCTCTCTTTCTCTATCTATATAATATATTTTTAAAAATTCATATATATATATTGAAAAATTCATATATAGCCGTCCCCCCGCCATCCCCAAGAATCGGCCCTCGGATTGCCGTCCCCGAAAGTGTCCCTTGCCGTCCCCTTGTCCCCGTCCCCGAAACGCCGTGGAACATAGGAAAATTGCTTATGAATTTTTACTTATGTTTTATTAGTCAACACTAGAAGCAAAGAAAGTGTAATGTCCCCTTATGAGAGACATAAAATGCACAAGTTAAGGTCAAGAAATTTATTTACCAACACCTAATTTTGCACATGTAATTTGCCTTGAGGGCTTGCACACATCATGCATTACTGACAAATACACATAGTTCCTTAATCCAATTCAAATTAGACAATTCCAGATTGAGCATTTTAAAGATAAGGCCGATGCATTAATTATCTAGTGCATAAACACATCATAAACTGATACGACTTATTACTCTTGATCGGAATAGATCTTCGCCTTGTTTCCTCTTTCCTAACCTCATTGGATGGTAGGTTTACTGTGCCAAGGGGGCGCGTGCACGATCTCAAATTGGACTCCCTCAAGGTGTTCCACCCGTCTTGGGACCATCCATCAATGGAGCGATTTACCCACCTTTCCCTCCACAAACTCCCTATCCTTATTGAGTGCTAGCGAAAGGGAATTTTGGCCCGGAGTCTATTCTTATAGTAAAAGTCATAGTAGCTTATGATATACAATAATTGCTATAAGCATCACTATTGGGTCATTGATAAATAATATCTATTTATTGCTGTATGTGGTATTTGTCAATTACTTATGCTATATATATGAAGTTCATTATATTGACATGTACATCTATCAAACAGTCATGTTGTTAAATCGCTCTACACATTCATTCATCATCAGATATATTAAATTGTATTCACAAGTTATCACATAATCAAATATTTATGAATCCAATTGGTATTTAATCTAATAAGATTTAGGTTAGTCATCATATCGTAAATCCTTCACTGTATGTAGCAATTCGATTTTCCAGAACACATAACCTTCAATGTTATCCAGACGGCTGATGACACTTACCCCAGATTGTCGCTCTAAGACGCGTTCCCTGTGAGTGTCCTCACTACGAGTCTCCTTCTACCACGTACGACGATTTCTGTTTTGCCTTTGTAATGAAACCTTTTCTAGAGGAATCACTTAAACCCGAATCTTGCATTCAAGGAGTTTCTCAAAGAGACATTGGACACATTAGAGATCAATAAATTTCCGTAATAACATCTAATAAGGTTAAAGATGATAGAAATATTACATTCTTGCCAAAGGATTATTCATTTCCTCCATGTAACTCACTATGAATAATTCCTTTATAATATATTTCATAAGTGCATTAGGGATAGTACTAAACATCCTTCAAGAAATCATTGATGGAATTCTATTATACTATTCATCACCATAGTGAATGAATAGAGTCATTATGACTTTTAAGGCTCCCTAATATTGCAAGCACCATTATTTGCACAATTATATATATATATATATATATATATATATATATATATATATATAAGGATATATCATCATTTCTAATTGACTCAATTTATAAATACATATATATCTTTATTTCTATATAAATATGTATATAAGTATTCTATTTCAGCATTATGCCGATATCATTGTTCATATATGCTGATATAATACTTATGTCATATTATCCATTATCAATTGTATCTATATCTAAGTAAAATAATCATCAACCCTTATCCGATGGTTGCACAAACATGTAACCTTTCAATATATTACTTACCTGTTTCTGCATATACTCTTTCTGTCCTTGTTGGCTGTGAATAGATCTACTTTAAAATCTGATTATGTTATATTATTAAGACTTCCTTCATTGATGCCTTTGGTCTGGAATATATTCTTTTATTCTTTTTTTTTCCTAAAATCCATGGTCATCATGTTTGGAGTTTTCTGCCTTTTATATCCTTCGATCTGCCCAAGAGACATAGCCTTTTGTCAGCAGATATGCCTTTTTGGGCTTAAATGCACCCCTTGAAGTGACGTGTTCTTTAGCATATAGAGATGCCTTCATAAATCGGTGCCTTTAGGATTCTTTTATTTATTTAATTAAGGTGTAGTCATTCAGTTTGTATGTATTATTTTTATTATTATGTTATTTACAATTAATAATATTGATTGTTCTATTTATTATGATCATTGTTTATAATATTATAATAATTATAATTGTAAGAATATGTAGATTGTCATTATTTATATTTAAATGTTATTATTTCGTATAATCATTAAAGTATAATAAATTGTTAATATATTATTAATTTATTTCAATGTATTTACAATCTTTGATGTATAATGATTATAATATCTTATATTTTGATAATTACAATATTATTTTTAATATTTATAATTATAAGATTATCTCTGATAATTATAATCATAATAATATTAAATAGTTAATTTTTAAATGTGTATTTTGTTTATCTTGTTTCGATGTTTTATATCTCAATGCTACAATTTCGGGGGACATGACAGAAAGAAATCATACTACGTCCACAATTGACCAAAGAAGGTCAAAGGATCTCAAAAAGATATTAAAAATGACAACAAAAGATAGGGTTTAAAAGCACCTCTCTAAAGAAAGCAATTAAGTAACATGATAGCTAAATGCAAGGTGATTAACTAAGGAATTTTAAGCCCCAAAGTATGATAAACTATAAGAACACATGGTAATAGCTGTAAGAATCAAGTCCCTATGAGATACAACAGCATGTTATATTAGCTTTTGCAGAAGAAAAGAGGGATTAGATTGGATTTGAGAGAAGCAAAACAGCCTAGTCATTTTTGTCAGTAAGAAAAGTTTGTAGAGATATTAACTATTGTATAGTCGCCTATACAATGTCTAATAATTTTCTTTGGAGAGTGGCTTGGGCTGGGAGAGGGTGGTTTTATGGTGTCTCTTTGGGGATTGTAGCATATTGTTCTTCCCTTTTATATGTTGAAGATGTAGCCTCCATGCAGCTGGAAAGAAGAAAATCTATTTAAGGGCAGATAGAGAAGGGCTAGAATTTTCAGCTATTGAGGCTTATTTCTACCCTTAGTTAGGAGACCCTCAAGCAAGAATAAAGGACAGGAAATGGATCCTTATAGAATGACACTCTTTTGAGACATAAATAGTGTTGACAATTGTTGATTTGTTGCAGACTTGTTAGATCTAGGAGTTCAAATAGATTGTTTTATAGCTTGTACAATGGAAATTCTAATGTGGCCACCCTAACATCCCTAAATGGCACTGGCTAGGATCTCTCAACAATGAAGTTGGCTATCACATTTTTTTTATGTCCTGAGTGGGCATGTATCCATTGACGTTGAATAATATAATCATTTTTTTCAAGTAAAGGAGATAGGGCCATTACATATTGTTATTTATTATAAAATTTAAGAGCATATTCCAAATATTTTAACTAATGGGGATTGTCTTAGACAGAAAATAATAATGTAGTAAAAAGTAGCTCATCAACATATTATTACATGGTTGGTGAAACTACCAGGAATGGAAAGTCCCTTTCAGAAAATATACACATGGTATACTGCAAATTCATAAGATAGATCTTAGTGGGTCACCATTATTAACTGTCGGGGAATTGTGAGTTATGCTTTGAATTCTTGTAAGGATGATGTGTTCTTCTGCAATCCTTGAAATCCAAATTTCCAGAATTGATAAACCTAAATTAAAGGTAAATGGTACTTTGAAGTACTATCTATTGATTTTTGTGATTTTGCAACATCAAATTGTTGACATTCTTGTATGGAGTCCTCTAAAGTTGCTGTATGATGAGAGTTCATGCCAATCACTGGTTTAATGAGATTTTCTAATTGATACTTTGCATTTCAAATTTTCAACTAACTTTACCGGAAAATGACTAATATTTATTTTCTTAAGTTTTGGTATTTTTGTAGCAATGTTATGCTCAAGATTGTTCAACATTTCAGATTACATATATGGGTCATTCATTTGAATTTGTGCTTTTAGATTACCTGCCTTTGTATCTTGTTTATGCAATTATGTGTTAATACAATCATAAATTTGAGGCTCATCTAACATTTGCTATAATCAGTATTCTTTATACTTAGTGTCTATGGACTCACTGCCATTTTCTTGTCTGCTGAAAGATTGTAGGGCTTTTTAGATCAGAAGACATCTCTTGCATTTCAAGATGCCACTTGTGTGTTGATGACGGATGTAGTAGTTTTGAAAATTAATTAGGAGCAGGTCTAATTTGATCTTTCTGCAGAAAATTAATCAGCTGCCGTGGTATATCACGAGGGAAAAGATGTTGATTTATGTACTAAACAATACACAACCAGGTTTTGGACCACGAGGCTCACCTTTAATAAAAAATACACACACTCTTCAAGGTAGAGTTTACTTTCCTTTAGTTTGCTTTATCCTAAGGATTGACTATATACCTGCATCTCTGAAAATATATGCATATGTAGTTTATGTTTAAGCATTGAAAAAGAGTTTGATATCTCTTGCAGGGTCATGCTCAAGAGGTTTTGGGCTAATTAAATACCAATGTTTTCGAAATTCCTTTTCGGCATTTTGGAGTGAAAATATTCCAGTCATGCAGATCAAGATCTCCTTAGTTAGCTTTACCAATTTATCAGGAAATAGAACAGATTTCCCTCTGAAAGGATCAGACAGCCAGGAGTTTCTGAGTTCTTCCATAAGACCTGAGTGTACAGATGCAGTTCTTGATGTGCAAATAGAAGAGGGGACGCCTCATGATGTAAATGACAACACAGATGATTCCACTGATCTTGATTCGTCTGATTCAATGCCTGAATTTGACAGAGTTGAAGTTAAGATGCTTCCAACCATAGTTCTCATTGGAAGGCCAAATGTAGAGAAATCAGCTTTATTTAACAGGTAAATTTGAAGAACCAGGGATACATTTTAAAAGAAAAAAATTGTTTTCTGCTGTCAAAATGATAAGATGTCCTTGTTTTTGAAGATAAATTGGCCCTCTGTAATTTATTACAAAATGTGACATGCTTAAAAATATTACATTTCTTTGGACTTCATTATAGTTAATATAGTTGAATGTTAGCTGATTCTGGATACGTTCTGTCCATCTAAACTCTGCAACAGGCTAATAAAGAGAAGAGAAGCCCTTGTCTATAATACACCTGATGGTCACGTAACACGTGATTTTCGTGAAGGTGTTGCAAAATTGGGGGACTTAAGATTCAATGTATTGGACTCTGCAGGTCTAGAGATGGCAGCAACTTCAGGAAGTGTTCTTGCAAGAACTTCAAGATTGACAGCAAATGTACTTGGAAGGTCTCACATGGCTATATTTCTTATTGATGGCAGGTCCTTTTATCCACACCTACCCTCGAAATAAAGGACCATCAAAGTTCTTTTTCAGCATAATTACAATTCTGACTGAACTTATGTTCTCTTTAATCCATTGTGTTATAGCTTTCTTTTTGAAAAATCAATTTTATTTTCTTCTTAATTGACCTGCTAAGAAATTTGATGATTTGGCGTTCACAGACATGGACTTCATCCACTAGACATGGAGGTTGCGAAATGGTTAAGGAAACATGCATCAAATTTACGTGTTATTTTAGCAATGAATAAAGCTGAAGCAATTTATGATGATACCAGTGGTTTTCTGATGGCATCTATGGGAGAAGCTCATAGTTTGGGTTTTGGGAATCCTATTCCAATATCTGCTGAAACTGGAGAGGGCATGGCTGAACTTTATGAGTCTCTTCGTCCTCAATTGGAGGATACAATAGCACACATTAGAGGTAAGCCTATTATTATTGTGAGTTATCATCTAGGTCATCAGCTGAGAGCCTCTTTGCCTTACATAATCATGGTTATGAATTGGAATGCTTGTTTTGTTTTCCTTTAGGTTTCTTTTTGTTTCTATATTTTGCTTGCATATACGGCTTGTTTTGTTCTTTCAATTCTAATTGCTAAGGAGAGCTTTTTGGGAGGATCTTTGGTTCAGTCAATAACTAATTGTTCCCAAATGTGAGGTTAGGTCATTCATTCTGCTGACTAATTGTTGTCTAATGGTTAACTCAATTAATCTAGTGACCAGATTCTTGGTTCTGATAGTAATCTTTTACACTATGTATTTGTATAAGTGTTTTTCATTGACCAAAGATTTCAATTATATTGTCTTGGGGTAGAATTTATCATTCATTTTTTTTATTTTACTCCAATTCTAGATTTGGTCTTTGCTTTTCTTTTATTGCTATTTTTAAGGGCTATGTATCTTTTAGATATAGAACAACCAATAGAATTGGATTTCTTTATTTATTTCATGATTCATCTAATTAAAAAATGCCCTGTATACCTCAACCATGCTTGACATGATGTCTTTTTCCATTGAGAACTTGGAGAGATGGATTTTTTTGTGCCTTTTAGGCAATGGTGGGGAAGACGAAGAATGCTATAATTTTATTTGTTCATTGGCAATTATTCTTAGGTTTTACATTAAATTGTGTCATTGTCTGTGTTTATATATCCAGAAATTACATTTCCTTTTGTGTTATTGTCATTTGTGTCAATGCTTCTTCCAACTAGGTTGGTTATCCTTTGTCATATTACTCCTGTTCTAGGTAGTAACTTTGCAGGTTGAATATGTTGCCCTTTTGTAGCTAAATTTGGGGTTGGAAAAGCTACTAAAACATAATGGTTTGGCTAGGGCTATGACTTTCTGGTGCCCATTTTCTAGTTCCAACGCACTTTGGAGCATTGAACGCTAGTTACTATTGAAAGATGAACCATATCAGCTTCCATTGATGTTTCTTCATTTTTTATTATAAACAGTTGTAAAAAAATGTAATTCTTGATCAGGGAAGAAGATGAGGAGTCATTCATCCTTTTGAATGTTGTACAAACCGTTCATATTCATCTTTTAGATTAATGAACAAATTAATTTCTCTTTGTAATTTGAACTTAGACAATTTAGAATGTTCTCCACCAAATATCTTCTTGGATTTGGATTAGTGGCATTAGAATAGTTAGTGGATTAGTGGTATATCTCCTAAAACTCAGTACAGGATAAGGACCAATCCTTTCAATGACATGCACACAAATGAATAGGAGGCTTGCTTATAAAGGCATGCAAGACCCTCCTTTACAACAAATATTGAACGAGAAAGCATTAATAACTACCTATGCAATCATTAAATAATTGTGTTTAACAATATTAAATGATTTTGGTAATGGATCGAATATGGTGCCAACATTCTCTTCTCACAAGCAATGTATTCCACTCTTGGAAGACTAGAAGAATAATCTGGGGATGCTAAACTTTGCAATGTAGAACAACAAAAATATACTCTTTGCTTCCTCTTTGCAGGAGCTCCGACATAAATGAGCACACCTCCCTTCATTATGTGTAGTTCTCCTCACGCTTGTGCATGGTGCTTCCTTGCTTGACCAACACAATAACAACCCAACAAAAGAATGCAGACCAGAACAACACCACTAAAAAATAAAACTAGAACCCCACTTCGAAAAACATCACGTGCCATGAAGATGCAAGCAATGAACATCAAACCACAAAGTCCACCATCACATGTAAATCCACAAACGAATGGGAATCAGAAACTTTTTCAAACAATACATGAATGGTGGAGATTCATGGCATCCAAATTTTTTCATCAAAACATCTCTACCATTAGTGCATCACTTGTGTGCAGAAACATTTCTATCCGCCTGAACTCCATCATGCATGCCGAGTCAAAACCATCAACAAAATATCATGTATTGTCTAACAGAACTGTGATCCTGCCCAAACCACTTTCTAATATGACATGCATGCACCCATGCCCAAACAGATCATGCACAACTATTGTATGCATCAAAATGGGTACACACAGAGATATATTCACGTTGATTGGATGGTGTGATGTTAACTGTTGCCGATGTGGTAGAAGTTGATTGAGTGGAGGGGTGACTTGGTTGTTGGTTTGTTTTGTTTCTTCTTGTGGTAATAAAAGGCAAATGATTGGCAGTAAAGTTGTTGCATGGAGAAGCTGTAGAGTTATTGGAGTCCATTGGAATGCTATGTTCACAAGTGGATGATTGTTTTCTAAAATGACCATTTGTTCTAGCAGAAAAATAGGGGGAATATGCAGAGCCTTTCCCAAGATCTCTCACAAAATCAGGCCATAATATGGGACACATGTGAGATCAGATAGAAAATGGCCAATTTGATGTTTGGGTGAGTTGTTTGGTTTGAATGAATGTTAAAGTGTGCTTGTTTGTTTCAAATGATTTGATTGTATGGATGCTGATGATTTGATTGAATTGTTTCAAGTTGCTGAATGATTTGATTGAATGTTTGATGGCTGATAGTATTTATATTTTGTTCTTTTTAGATGATTTAAATGAAATGAATAAATGAATCTAATTAAATTAATTGATCTAATTAAAAAGATCAAATGTAATTAAATGAATTTGTTTTGAATTTTTTTATTTGAATAAATGCTTAAACTAACAATTTAACTAACAACAAAGAAATTAACTTTGTTTGTTTTATGCTCTATCTTTGTTTGTTTTAACTTTGTGGTTTCAGGTCCCTGTAAAACCTGTTTTTTCCTTTTCAAAAACAATTTAACTAACAACAAAGAAATTAACAATTAAATAACTATAGTAAATTAATTAGATTTCTCTAATCTAATTAATCTATTATATTTAAATAAGTAAATAACTAAATATTATTAATTAAACAATGCAACTAATGGCTTGCTGGAAAAAGCAGTGAACAGAATGGCTAATTAAATTTCCCTTTTTGATTTAAGAGGAGTAAAACTCTTCTCTCTAGTTGATGGTTCACTTCCTTTAGCTACCTTGACTGCATTTGTTTCACCATGACAAAAGTAAACTCCAATTTGGCTAGACACTTTAGTCTTCTGCATCATTTTCACTAGTTTTGTTTGCCATATGTGATGTGGATAGCTTTGTTTGTAGAGTGTGGAATTTTTTTTATGATCTTAATAAGGCTCCATGGTTTTGATTAGGCTGTCGTTTGTGGTATAGATACATTTGAACACGAGGAGAATACAAATAAGGATGACAATGACAATTTGCCTTTACAACTAGCAATTGTGGGGCGCCCAAATGTTGGCAAGTCAACACTAGTGAATGCATTATTGATGGAAGAGCGCGTGCTGACTGGGCCTGAGCCAGGTCTAACACGAGATTCTGTTCGGGTGCAGTTTGACTATGAGGGCCGAAAAATCTATCTGGTTTGGATTGAACTTCCCTAAAATTTTCCATCTTGCATTTAGGTTACTGTGTTTCTTCATCTTATTAAATGCGTTTTCAGAAAGAAAACAAAGCGACTTCAGAATATAAATTGAGGATTGGGTAAAGTTAACATCATGTATAACTTAGCACATGATATGCATGACTTAGAAAACATGTACTGGTGGATAGATAAGGAATAATTTCATCTGTTTTCCCTTTGCTCTGTTATCTATTGTTGGAGGATACATAATGCCTTAGGTTAACTAGTTAACTGAAAAGGCTGTTTGATATAGCAATATTACTAGTGTATTATGTTCACTTTGCCTTCCTCTTCTAGATGATACCGTACTAATGAGTGAAACAAGTATTGTTCTAGTGATTTAGGAATGAAGTGTTTTTGGACTGAAGCTATTTAGAAAGTTTGTGAAGCAGTAGAGAAAAGCAAAAGTGAAGGTACTACATATTTAAACATAAAAGCTTAGATTAAATAGATAGGTAATTTTGAATATTTTCTCAATATCAGAATGTGTATTACTTGACATGATACTTTATGAAAATCTCAAGGCCAAAAAAATGCACATTTCTGGAGGTTAAATGCAAATTCAGCTAGAAATAATACAATACACAAGTAAGCAAAGAAGAATTTTAGAAGCTACAAGTATGGAAAGTACAAAGCCTTCCAGACTGTAAATGTAACCAAATCTCAATCAGACTAGGAGCCTAAAAACTAAGGAAATTCTAAGTGTAAGAATTCTACTTAAAATTCCAAGTCAGATTTATTTTCACTAATGCTAAATGTGCTGATTGCAGAACATTAATAATTTCGATGTTTGCATATCAATGATGGAACAATGTTAAATACCTTTGGAGACCTGCCTCTAAGAGACGCGTCTCATGAGAGGACGTGTCTCCACAAGTGGAGACACGTCCGCTCATGGGATGTGTCCCTTTGAGCGCGCAGGTCTCAAAGACAACTGACTAACACTCAGTTTAACAAACTTAATACATATGCCCTCACATACATGGTGGATATATATTATATGAGTTCCGATTTTATTCAATGCAGAATTTGATCATCATTTTATTATTTCGAATTTATGCATGCTTATAAATTCGTTTTACTTATTTTCCTGAAATATGTTTAAGGATTAAATTCGATCACGTATAAATGATGATGATGCTATTTAGCAATCATCATTTATATCTGACCGAAGCTATATCCCATTAACACAGACATATATCAAATAATTTTGTCTTGCAAAGGCAGACAAAAATTAATTGAAAGTACTACTAACCTATTTGGAGCCAGTTGGCCAATCTATGTCAGTTAACCTCCGCCAAGGTATTCCTAAAATAATTTGTGGAGACTTTGAAGTAAATAACTTATATAGGGCAATACTCATGCTTTTCAGTTTTGGCTCTTTGTCAAATGTTTATTTTGCAGTTCTTTTACCGTGTTTTCATAGACTCAAATTAGATGTTTTTTTAATGTGTATGCTGACTGGTCATACAAGCAAACAAACTGCATGACCAAAACAAAATAGTCTTGGGCTACTGAAGATCATTGCCAAATCATGTGCAGAGACAAGCATCCCTTGACGTTTATTTTCATGTAGGCATTACTAATTTGGGATTCCAAGTAACTTGTCCTCATCATCGAGCTTGAGAGTTCATATACAAAAACAATAACTTTACATGTAACACAACAATTATAGTCATCTAAGCTAGCATTTAATCATAAGTTGTTTGTTAGAGACACCTACCAAGTTACCAATCCTTGGAGATGATTTGGTATATTACCTAAAACCAGAGCCCATTCAATGCAGCCAATATTTACTAAAAACCTTACTAGAGGTTCTTATAGAGAATGCTCAGGCTAGAGAAAAGATTGTTTACTACGTAAGTTTATTTATTGGATTAGCATAGAGTAAACACTGTGGTAAATGCCAGAATATAAGAATTCATAACAGTAACTGCACAATGATGTATCATATATTTCATTCACTATCTTCACAAGTTTCCTAGGGAAATTCCATATGCATGCGGTCCCCATTATCAATTACAATAGGGGTATATATGGTGGTTGATGGTTGTTGAGAGCTACCAACTGTCGGCAACTTCCAACTATTTTATGTTTGAGAACTAAATACAAAAATAATATACATCTGTCCCCCATAAAGAAAATTGTATTCCAGACAACTGAAAAGCAAAAGTGAGAGACAATGTCTATTATTATGCTTCAATAATATTGGTTATCTGACTATGTATTAATTATTTGTATTAATTGGTTGTCGGCTTTGGGTAGTTATAAGCATCGGTTGGTTGACGGTTGTGTTCTTCTTGGTGATCGTCGAGTCCTTTAAATATATTGTGTATTATGAAGGAAAGTAGTATGATCTAGTCGGATCGACTTTGATCCTTGGCTGACCATCTATGGTCTTCTTTTGTAATAATTTCAAGTGCAAATAAAGATATATTTTATGCATGTATCTGATATGCATTGTTATCTCCATTGTTAATTCATCTATTTAGTTTATCAGATAGAGCAGCAAACAAACATTATGAACAAAAATTCCTATTGAGAGGGTGGTTGATGTTAGTTTTATGATCAGATGTTATGCACAGAAAATTAATTCAAAATCAGACACAATAACATAGCAGATACCCTGGGAAAACCCTCCTCTTGAGGGAGAAAAACCCAGCAATAATGTATCACTTATATATTGAATCAACACAATAATGATCTCCTTACAAAAGGCCGATATGCAGGCCCAAATACATGCACCAAAGAGTGATGCAACACAGCAATACAAAGAGACAAATTGCTGATGAAATCTCAGCCACCAATAATGTTGATCTGCCTTGAGAAGAACTCGCACTTGAGATGAAGGATGAACTATGAATGAATTGAATCCAAGTGAGATACAATGAAGGTATATAAATACATGATGGGATGGAGAGACGTGTCCTTTCAAAGACATAAGTCGGCCTTGGCAAATAATCGCGCCTCTACACAAGAGGTCGGCTCCTTTAGAAAATTGCGCCACTTCATAATTGTGCCTGATAAATAATTAAACATTATTTAATATGAATGACGTGTCTTTTAGAGTTTGACCAATCGCTATAGATTAAATAGCCTTAGCTATATTTAATTTATCATTCTTGTAACAAGGAGATCTGCTGGAAAGATAAGACCGACGCTGTCCATTACATCAACACTCCCTCTCAGCTAGGGAGGATTGTTCCAGCTGCACAAGACATATCACCTCATCGTGATGTCCACCACAATGGCTACAACCATATGTGGAAAAGAAAGATATCACCTCATTGTGATATCATATATCACCTCAACGTGATATCAACCATAATGGCTACAACCATGTATGGTATGTACAAGTGTTCATCACTTGTGTGATGTTGTCACCTCAACATGACTTTCACCATGGCTCTCCCAGAGGGTGAAACACAAGGACAAAAAAAAGAAGAAGATCATCACGGACTCTCTCATGTGATGCTGTCATGGAGTCACTCACATGACATCCACCATGGCTCTCCCAGAGGGTGGGAACAAGGGCTTTCAACTCAAACTTCTCTTGTAGAGAAGAATGCATTAACAAGGGATTTCACCTCGAACTTCTCTCCTAGAGAAGAACTCATTAAAGAGAATCACTGATACATCGAGACTCCTTCTCGTTAGGGCTGTATTCTCCACCATACCAAGCTTATCTCAAGTACACAAACTTTATCCCTGGAGAGAGGCTTGGTGAGAATGTCTGCCACTGCTCATCAGTGCTGATATACCTCAATCATAGCTTCTCAATACCATATCTTGATATAATGGTATTTGATCTCAACATGCTTGGTTCTGTCATGAAACACAGTGATTGACAAAAAGCTTCACACACCTATGGTTATCACAATGAATGATAGTAGGCTCCATTGATTGTCCAAACAATCTTGCAAGGAGCTTACGAAGCCACTCTACTTCCCGAGCTGCACATAAGCTGCAATATACTCTGCCTTTGCTGTACTCAATGCTACAAATGACTGCTTCCCGCACTGGAAATCATAGCAGATCCCAAACTGAAGCAACATCCAGAGGTGCTCTTCGACAAGAACACTCTCTACCCAATCGTAATCAGATAACCATGCAGCTCCAAGTCCACATCTCAAGAATATCTCAACCCATATCCAACTGTGCCACGCAAGTATCTCAGATATGTTTTGCTGCAACAAGATGTATCTGCCTCGGTTCACACATGAACTAACTAAGTGCACTCACTGCATAGCAGATATCTGGTCTAGTGTTGACTAGATACATCAATGACCCAATCAACTGCCTGTACATCGTGGGATCGACAAGATCTAAACTAGCTGCAGCCTCCTTCAACTTATGTAGGTTGGTCTCCATAGGTGTAGACATGGATTTGCAATCCATCATGCCAAACCTCTTAAGTATGTCAATGGTGTACTTCCCTTGACTTAGAATCATCTCATCTGGCTTCTACCAAACTTCTAAGCCAAGGAAGTAATGCATGAGCCCAAGGTCCTTCATTTCAAACTCAGAAGCCAACTCCTTACATTTTAGAATGAGGTGATCTCTCCAGTAAGAATCAAATCATCAACATACAAAACCAAAATCAATGCTTCACCATCAATTACCTTAAAATACAGATTTGAGTCAGCATCATTCTTAGAGAAGCCCAAGCTTGATAAGTAACGATCAATCCTTTCGTACCATGCACAAGGAGCCTGCTTAAGACCATACAAGCCTTCTTCTTCTGCAAACAAACATTAGACTCCCCATGTACCCGAATCCATCAGTTGTCGAAAACTTCTCCTTGACCACCATTCAGAAAATCTTCACATCCAATTGATGAATCTTCCATCCGCTAGATGCAGCAATGGCAATAATGGTTCTAACAGAAGTATAGCAAGTAACTGGAGCAAATGTTTCTTCATAGTCAACTCCCTCTTTTTGTGACAACCCTCTAGCCACGAATCTTGCCTTGTACTTCTCAATGCTCCCATCAGCCGCATGCTTGATCTTGAAGAGCCATTTTGAAGATACCACAGATTTGCCTTCGGGTCTAGGAACGATGTCCCAAACATCATTCTTGAGAAATGACTGATACTCCTTTGTCATAGCATCTTTCCAAACTTGTTGACTAGAAGCTTCCTCAACACTGGAAGGCTCAGACTCAATAATCTGACTCATCAAAGCAACATAACTAGAGAACTTGTGACGTCTCTTGCTTTCTTTGAAGGTTCCTCTTGGAGCTGCAAACCTTTTTGCCTCCTGCATTGTTTGCCTAGCCCAAAGAGGTCTTTTCCTCCCAATCGGTAGGCCCATCAGTAGGTTCCAAGGGCTCAATTGGATCAACATCTTCTTTTGGTTCTGAAGTCTCCCTCTGAATTTCAGGAGCATGGTCAACTTCCACATCCTGAGAAGACTCTTCATTATCAATCTCCAAGTGAGTGCCCTTGGATCTTCTAAATGCAACATCTTCCTTAAATGTGACATCTATACTGATCTCGATCAACTTCTGACCTGGGATGTAGATCCTGTAGGCTTTTGATGTTTCACTGTAACCTACAAATATCCCCTTCTTGCCAGAAGGCTCCAACTTTGTCCTCTTTTCCTTCGGAACATGAATGTACACTGGACATCCAAAGATCCTTAAATGACTCACTTCTGGCTTCTTCCCTGTAAAGGCTTCTTCAGGAGTCATCTTCTCCAGGATTTGGTGAGGACTTCTATTTTGAACATAGACTGCTGTCCTTGATGCTTCTGCCCAAAGGAAGGTCTGTTGATCTTGGTCAAGAATCATGTCTTTAGCTGCTTCCACGATCGATCTGTTCTTCCTTTCAGCAACACCGTTTTGTTGAGGATTATAAGGGACACTGAACTCCCTCTTAATCCCAGCTTCAATGCAGTAGTTCTGAAAGCTGCGGGAAGTGTACTCTCCTCCATTATTGGATCTCAGGACTTTGATCTTCTTCCCGAACAGATTCTCCACCTGAGCTTTGAATTCCTTGAACCTTTCTAATACTTCCTCAGATTCTTTAGATTTCAAGAAATAAATCCAAGTCTTTCTAGAGTAGTCATCAATAAAAAGAATGTAATACAAGAAACCACTCGAAGAAGCAACAGACATTGGACCACATAAATCAAAATGAATGAGATCTAGAATACATTTAGATCTATTTTCTCTACTATGAAATGAACCTTTAGTATTCTTACCCATAGCGCAGCCTCTGCAAATACCTTCATGCTCTTGGTTGAACTTCGGAAGACCCGAGACCATCTTCTCCATGATAGGTAGAGCTCGAAAGTGAAGGTGAGCCAATCTTCAATGCCATAGATCACACAAGCTTGAAGAATCATGAACTGGAGCCTGAAGTGGACGAGTGCATAGCCTGTAGAGACTCTCATGTCTAGCTCCAATCACCCGAGTAGTCTTGAAGTTGGAGTTCTTCGTCCACACAAGAACTTTGCCCTTAGAGAATGCAACTTGGTAACCTTTGTCTTCCAAGGCTGAAATGGAAACAAGGTTTCGCTTGATGCTTGGAACATATAGAACATCGCAGAACTGAAGGGTAATGCCGAAATCCAAGTGGAGAGTGGAGGTCCCAATTCCTTTCACCGAGTAACTTGCATCATCTCCAATAATGACTTGTTCACTAGAATCTCTCTCCACCAAATTTGTTAGATGCTCCCTGAATCCGGTAATGTGACGAGATGCACCACTATCAATCAACCAAGTGTTGGTGTTGGTAGATACATTGCTTGACAATGCCGAATATAATAAGTATTCACACGAATCCTTCTGCGGGGAGACATCATCAACATCTGCAATGGTGGCCTGCTGCTTAGGTCTGGATGGACAATCTTAGCAAAGTGACCATACTTGTCACACCTAAAGCATTGGACTTTGGAGAGGTCCCTCTTCTTCTGGAATGCGGGAGCACCATCAGCTCCATTATCTCTATTCCTTTTGAAGTATCCTTTCTTCCCATTTTTGCCTTTCTTCTTCGATGATTGAGAGGCGATAACATGAATGTCTTCATTTGTAGAGCTTTGACCAATTCCTCTAGCAGCCAATCTAGACTCTTCTTGAATGCAGTTCGCCCTCAATCGATCAAACTTGGGAAGCTTTGATCTTGCATTGATTCCTTGAATGTAAGACTCCCATGATGAAGGAAGACCATTAAGAGCAAGCATGGTCAAGTCCTTGTCATCTATCACATGACCAATTGTAGAGAGTTCATCTCTCAACTCCGAAATCGTCATGAAGTAAGCAATAACCGTTTCTCCTTTCTCCATCTTCATATGATGTAGTTGTTGCTTCAGTGCAAGAGCCTGGCTGGTGTTGTTGATTTCGTACATCTCCTCCAAGGTTTTGAACATGTCTCTAGCCGTCTTCAACTTGGAGACAATAGGAATGATATGATCCTTCACGGAATCAACTAACATCTTCTTTGCCTTGATATCTTTCTTCCTCCATTGAACTTTCTCTTCCACATTCGTAGGTTCGGGAACTTTGGTCTCCACGAACTCAACCAATTTGTTTTCCTCCAAAGTGAGCATAATTCTGAATCTCCATGAAGTGAAGTTTGATGCTCCTTCGAGTCTATCCGCAATCTTAAGACCGTTCACCATCTGGACGAAGAGATAGAGATAGACAAAATGAGAAAGAGAAAAGAGTATCGCTGTAATAATAAATCTGATCACGATCGTCTTCACACCTGCTGTGATACCATGTTAGTTTTATGATCAGATGTTATGCACAAAAAATTAATTCAAAATCAGACAGAATAACACAACAGATACCCTGGGAAAACCCTCCTCTTGAGGGAGAAAAACCCAGCAACAATATATTAGTTATATATTGAATCAACACAATAATGATCTCCTTACAAGAGGCCAATATGCAGGCCCAAATACATGCACCAAAGAGTGATGCAACACAACAATACAAAGAGACAAATTGCTGATGAAATCTCAACCACCAATAATGTCGATCTGCCTTGAGAAGAACTCGCACTTGAGATGAAGGACGAACTATGAATGAATTGAATCCAAGTGAGATACACTAAAGGTATATAAATACATGACGGGATGGAGAGACGTGTCCTTTCAAAGACACAAGTCGGCCTTGGCAAATAATTGCGTCTCTACACAAGAGGTCGGCTCCTTTAGAAAATTGCGCCGCTTCATAATTGTGCCTCATAAATAATTAAACATTATTTAATATGAGTGACGTGTCTTTTAGAGTTTGACCAATCGCTATAAATTAAATAGCCTTAGCTATATTTAATTTATTATTCTTGTAACAAGGAGATCGGTTGGAAGGATAAGACCGACGCTGTCCATTACATCAACAGTTGAGAGGACGTCCTTGGAGTTTTATATACTGAGGATGGTGTTGATTGCTAGGATATGTTTTGCCGTAGCTTGTAGACTTCCTTTGTGCGAAGTTTGAGATGGTGGGCTGCTAGGAGTGCACGCTCTTGGGTAGTTTTTACCATTTTGACTACCTTTGCCAATTGGCTCTTGATAATCTCGTTTTCCAATTGTAACTTTGCAAGCTGCTTATCTTTATCTGCAATTTGGTTGTCCTTCTGCATTAGTTGTTCATTTTTTTCATTCAACTCTTGTTCCTTTGTTAACACTTTAACCTTCTCTACTTTAGTGAGGCGTGATGTTGTGCTAATTGATCTTGGAATCTCTTTGTGAACTCATTCACTTCTGCAAATAGCTATTGTGAAATCTGGACAGATTCATCCACATGCTCCATGAGCTGAGTTGGGAACTCAATTGGTTATGTAGCAAATAAAACACTTCTTGAAATATGGTTTCCATGCCATAGAGAGCCACCAACACCTTACCATCTCTCCCTCCAAAAGAAGGTGCTATCGTAGGTTGCCATTCCGTTTTCATTGCCTGAATCTGGTTTGTAGGCCACCCTTTGGAAAGGAAAATTCTTTTGAACTCTTCATGGCATCCTTCCTGCATGAACTTCAAGATATGAAGGGCTTCTTGCAAGACCAAGGGAGAATGAGTGTTATCCATATGCTTGGCAATTTCTACCACCTCCTATATGACTATAGCCATAGACTCCAAGTCCTACACATTCCTTTGAATAGTACCTAAGAGGTCCTCTGGATTTGGCTTTGTGATCTGAATGGTGATTTCCTCTAGGTTGCTGGAATCATCATCTTGAATAGGTGAGCACTTAGGTACCTCAATAGGCTGCTCTTGTATGGTAGGGGAGTTTTCTTCCTGCAAGAGTTGAAGGGGCTTGGTGCTATGTGTTGTGTCTTGGGGAGTGCAAGGGTGAACACTCATAGTAGGGGGCTAAACCACTGTAGGTTGCTTAAGTTCCAGTGGAGGGCTAGGTGGAGGATATTTTTTTATCTCAATCAGAGCCCCTAATAGCTTTAGCTAGCTATCAATCTGCTTAGAAGCTTCGCCTTGTCCCCATCCATCATCCTATCTAGAGACAATTGGCAAGTTAGTTGGAATTGTTGCGGCAGGAATATCAAAATTGATCACTAGAGTGATCTCTACGATAGGTCGACCGTGTGTAACTAGCGAGTGCTACAGAGATATGTTCAGATGAAAGAATACACCCAGGTTTGGTGCCTGATGTAGAGGTTGTCAAGTCAATTTATTCATATTCATCTTCATTGCTATCCTCTACTTCACTTGATGTATCCCTTTATTTTCTTTTCTTGTATTTTTGGCTTCCTCTTGCGCCTAAATACCTAATGAGGTCCATTTGAAAATTGTCGGCCATGAAGGGTCATATGTAGAATTTGGTTGGAACTTGCCCAATTTCTTTGTAGGAACCTGAGTGAAGATGGCATCAAGGAATAGGGCGGTGGCATGCTACCTCATGTAAAGGCTTTATGCTTCAATGATAGGAACTCTCTTATGCATTTTGATAAGAATGTTGGCTAGTTGTACACTCTTCCTTCGCTTAGGCCGATCATATAATCAACCATCCACATGGTAATATTTGATGCTCGGTTCACACCTGTTAGCCCGCATCTAATCAAATCCATTATACATCGCCATTCATCATTTGGTAACAAATGTTTTCTAAGCCCTTTGTTTCCTGTATTCCACATGATGTCTTTTTCCTTTTTTTGTGAAATTGGTCTAGCATAGTTTTCTAATGGATGCTTCCTTCTGCCATGGTGTTATTTTTTTAGTCAGTTTGGTTATGACTGCTCTAGAACATGGTATACCAGGTACTCTCTGGAAGTTTGCGGTTGGAAGGAGATGGTGTTGGAGCAATTCATATATCCAATGACCAATTTACTATCTTATCGGTTGTAGTTGGCTACCATGAGTTTTAATATGCTTTAAATTCATGATAGCTAAAGAATGGAAGTTGGGAAACCTTATCTACTTGAGTGTGCTAAAATGCCATCTTCAATGGGTGATCCACTAGATTATTACACCACCATGTTTTGCATTTTGTGGTTGAGAAGCTCTCCCAGGAAAGAGAATCTATTGTGTTTTTCTCTTTGGTTGATGATTGTCTCCTTCCCTTTACTCTCTTTTGTCCTCCTTGAACCTTAGTTTGTAGCATTCCATTTCTTTCTCTTTTCTTCCTTCCATGTTGCTTGTAGCTTCTTGTTGGGTTTTTTGAATGCAATATATAGCTTGTCATGCCAATATTTCTTAGTTGGAAATTCATTTGCCAGAGGTGCTTGTTGTGTGAATACTTCTATTGCTTTTGCATCGCCTTCATTGCCCATTGTGCTAGCACCCTTCTTTCATAAAGTTTATTTAATTGGAAAAGTCTTTCTTTTAGGCTTTTGGTATCCCCTATCTGGTTCTCTATTGCAATTCTTAGGCTTGATACCATATACTTCATGTGGACTATTGCTTCTTGGACATACATCAATTGAAAAGGCGTGTGTCCTGTAGTTACCTTGTACATTGTGCGATAGGCCCATAGCACGAATGGTAATTTTTCCTCCTAGTCTGTCTTTTCAATACCACATGATTTGTGGATGATTGAAATGAGTACTTTGTTGATTTTTCCTGCCCATTCGTTCTTGGATAGTACAAGCTTGAAAGAGTGTGGAAGATTCAAAATTTGGTTGTCATCAGTCAAATGGCATGATTCACAAATTGACCCCCTCTATCACTAGTGATTTGTATAGGAATACTGTACCTAGTGACAATTTGTTCTTAAATAAATCTTGCTGTGTTGAGTGCTGTGTTCTTTGGTAGTGCCTTAGCTTCTACCGATATGGTTAAGTACTTTATAGCCACATCAATGTATCTTCATCTATGTAGTTGGCTAACCTTGAGTGGGCCAGTAAAATCCAATCCCCACCTATCAAAGAGCTCCTATGGTTGTGATGGCGAGAGCGACATATAGTTTCTTTTCAATGGCTTCCCTACTCTTTGATAGGTGTCACATCCAATCACCCATTCTCATGCGTCTGTGTGTATTGTTGGCCACCATAGATTGGTGATGACTTTTTTGGCTGTGGCATCCAATCCCATGTGGCCTCTTACTAGTCCTTCATGTGCTTCCTCTAGTACGCTTTTTATTTCCTCTTGCATAACACACTGTTTGAGAACATGATCAGGTCCCATTTTGTACAATAATTTGTTGATGAGTTGGAATGTTTTACTTTTGAGGGCTAACTTCCTCCTTTCCTAGGGTGGCATCGCCTTCAAAATTGTTGACGTTGTCAATTATTCGTCAATGTGCTTGTACAAGGGAGGTAATGGTGCTATCTAGAATAAGTGGGCAGCTAGAAAATCTTCATTCATGCCCTCTGGTGGTTCACTTGATTTTATTCTCAACAATTGGTCTGCTATAACATGACTCTTTCTTGGCCATACAATGATGGTGAATGTAAACTCTTGCAATAATAATAAAAACCATCTACTTACCCTTTCATGGATGATTGGCTTCTTCACTAAGTACATTAGTGCTTGATGATTGACATAGAATTTTAAGGTGTTGCGTGAAGATAGTGTCAAAACATTTGCATGAAGTAAACCATTCCCAATGCTTCCCTTTTTCATTGTAATATAATTATGTTCTTCCTTCAATAGTAATTGATTGGCGAAGAACACTAGATGATCCAACCTATGTGGTCCCACTTGTGCTAGTGTTGCTCCAATCGCAAAGTTTGGGGTATCGACATGTACATGAAACTCCTTTGCTCCAATCGAGGTATGCTAGGATGGGAGAACTGAATAGGTGTACTTTAAGTTCTTTGAATACGTTCTCTTGATCCTCTGTCCATATGAATGTTTAGCCCTTGTGAATATATCCAGTGGGTAGGATATTTGAGCGTAGTTCTTTATGAATCGTCAATAGTAGCCAACATGGCCGAAGAATGGTTTAACTCTTGTGACATTCTTTGTTGCTGCCATCTGTACAATTACCCTTATCTGACTATGTTTGAGTAATTTACCTTGCAATACCATAGATTGACACTTCTTTGGATTTAGGGCCACTTGTGTGGATTTGCATCGTTCCATACATTTAGCAATAACCTTTAGGTGGGTATCTTGGTTACCATAGATTGACCAGTCGTCAAGAAATGCTTTAAAACTTCCTACTAGTATCTTGTCAAAGATGTACAAAATTATTCTTTTGAAATTACCAAGAGCATTACATAGTTTGAATGACATCCGATTATATGTGTAGATTCCATCCTCTACCACAAATGTGGTCTTCATCTTTTCTTTTGCTATGCTCACTTGATTATACCTTGAGAACCCATCCATAAAGGTGTATATTTTGTGACCCACCACTTCCTCAAGGATAGAATTAGTGAAGGGGATTGGAAATAGGTCCTTTATAGTTACTACTTTGAGGCTATTGAAGCCCACACATATTCAGATTTGCTCTGATTCCTTCTTCAATGATATGACTATTGGAGACACCCAATCACTGGTCTCTACTTTGAATATTATGCCTGCTTGTAGCATCTTTTGGATATCATCTTGGACGTTCGTTGCGTAATTTTTTGTTCATTCTATACAGTCGTTCCTGCATAGGTTGTGCTTTTGGTATTATGGGGATTTTGTGTACTGTACGTCTATGCAAAGGTGTTTTTATACTCCATAAATTTTTTGAATGTTTTCGCTTTGAGCACTGGGTCCCAGTTGTCTCCTACCATGATCATCCAAGGGCTACCCTCCTCTCTTAAGTTTACTTTCTTTGTCATTGGCTCCTCTTTTTTATTATCTTAGCTCGTTCAAATTTATGGGCTGGTGTATCGTCTAGTTTAGCAGCTACCTCTTTACACTTCTTGTACTTTGGAGGGAACATTCGATTCGTTGTTTGCCTAGTTGTCTTCTTCTTCTTCAATCTCTCTAATTTGTATCATATTGCAATCTTGCTAGAATATTTCATAATCCTCCAGTTGCTAGTGAAAGAGTCCTCATAAGGAACTTCTTCTGCATAGTGTTGAAGATCCAATATGCCTTCATCGATTGGCTCCATAAAACCTTTCTCTTCTTCTGCCCATGCTTCTCCTCCCTTCGCTCTGAATTAGGGAAAGCAATCTCCTCACTTACTACCTGATTCCTTTAGTTGATGATGTACATTCTCCCTTTATTCTCTTTTGAGATGGTGTTTCTCTTCCAGTTATGATCCACTTTCATTGCTATCAACCATCCTCTTCCCAGTAATGCATCATATGCTTTCTTTACTAAGGGGATAACCACAAAATTTAACAATAATTGTTGAGTCCCGACCATTACCTTTTGTGCCATTAGTATCGCTAATGGTTTATTCTCGTGTTGGTCTACCCCTACTAGTTGGAAGGTCGAAGGCCAGAGGGTTGGTTTCTTGAGACATTTCCATGTATCTTCTGGCAACGCATTTACTCCTAATCCTCCATCGACAATTGTATTTGCCAAGGTCCTCCCCAAGATTTCCATATGCACAATGGCTGGTTCTTCCGTGTGTTTATTGCTAATAACATTGGGTCAATGGCTTGCTCCGTGTGTGGTGGTGATGGTTCTATTATTATATCTTCACTTGTACCTTCCTGTTTTTTATTTTGGTCATCCCCTGTGGTATTGGTGATTGCCACTTGTAATTGTGGTATACGCTATAAGAGGTCTACCATTCGTATAGGTATAGTGGTTTGCAGAACCTGCCTGGCAATATTTTTGTTAGATTTTGACTGTATAGAGGTGCTTGTATCATTGGAATTTCTTTGTTCCTTCGCCATAGCTTATTCCACTTTTTCTTTTTCTTCTCAGAGTCTTTCCTTTTCTGTACGAGGGTTTGGGTATATAGCCCTCTTGGTATGTGCTCGGTTAATGGCTAGAGTGCCTTGTCTTGTTCCTCTACATCTAGCATATTAATGCTTCCTTTTTGTTTTGGACAATTTGTGTCCTTGTGGTCGTTTGGTCCGCACCACTTGCATAACATTCCTGCCTTGTTTTGATCACTTTGACACTCTCTGGTGAAATGTCCCTATTCATTGCACTTCCGACATTGTATCATGGGTCTCCATTTAGCATCATACTGAATTTGACTTTTTGTCCCACTGTTGTTAAACTAGTTATTGTTCCCTCTCATATTACAGTACCCACCAGGTGATGCATTCTAGTTGCTGTTCAATTATTTTGGTGGTGTATTCAGTGGGGTGGACTGTTCGCCTTGTGTGAAGAGCACTTGTGTGCTTCTTGATTTTAAGTTGTATGGGCACTCTTTGATAGAATGTACCAACACTTGGCAGATGTCATAAAACAATTTGTTGGGGCAGTTTGTTTTAATGTGACCCTCATTTTTTTGCATTCAGTACATCACAGCTCCTTATTTTATTTGGTGGCTTCTTTTGCCACTTTCAATTGCTTCATCGTTCTCATCATATCCCTTCTTAGATCTTGTATAGTCTTGGATTCGCTATCACTGCTTTCCTTCAAACTATCATCTTCTTCTGTTTTTCTCTTTTTTTGAGAGGATGTTTTGTCCTCACTCTCTATGCCCATTTCTTGATTATATTTATCGATAGAGGAGAAGGGTGGCGCCACTTTCATCTCCTTCCTCAGTGAACGAATCAATCCTTCAATGAAACAATTCTTCTTCAATCTGTCCATTGGATGGTTTTCTAGCTTTACCAAAAGTTTCTTGAGCCTACGATTGTAAGCTCTTACATTTTCATGTTTTCCTTGTTTTGTATTGTAGATTTTGCTACAATTTTGTTGTTGTTTCGAAGGAGTTTAAATTCCTACTCAATTGCTTTTTTCAGTAATTCCCATGTGCCTTTAGAGTTTGCTTCGATCTCTGTTTACAAATCTATGGCTATACCCCTCAGGGTTGTTGGAAATGCTATCAACTAGTAGGCCTTGTCATCTTGGCCATTGGCTACCTATATTGTTTCACACATTTTTTAGTGTCGTACAGGATCCTCTGATCCATTTCCTCTGAACTTTAGAAGTTTTTGCCTCTGGACGTTTGGACTTGCTGGAGGGGTCACCATCCTTCTTCCCTGGTATGCCCTTTGTGGTTGGAACCTAGTTGGAGAGTTTTGGTTTACACGTGCCAATGCTTGTCTTGCACTCTCGGCCTTGTACGAATCCCCTACTCCTTTAGCGTTTGTCACACTTGGGTTACCCTCAGGATCTTGTCTATGCTTTCTCTGTCTTGGGGTTTTAGGCTTGGTTCCTATGATTCTTGGTTCTATAAGTAAAAGTTCTTTGATATGGCGTATGTTCTCATACGTTTCCGTCGGTACGTCTATAGGCTCTTCCTCCCCTTCTTTGTCTGACGTTGATGGTACAAATGGTTTTCTAGCTTGGTTGGCTAGATTTATGTATGCTTTGTCAGGGAGTGGTAGATGCCTTGCAATTCCTCCCACTCTCCCTTCGTATATTCTTCGGTCGTGATGGTCTTTTTCTCTTCTCAACTACGACTTTGGCTTACACTTCAGCTTTGACTCCTGAATGGGCTCAAACTTTTCGTCAGGAACCCTTTGGTTCCGTTTGACTATTCCCTTCAATCTTCTCATTCGTTGCCTTTGTTCCTTTATCCTTATGGATCTTCTTACTTTCTCCTCAAGTGGTTCGTGACTGCTTTGTGATCTTTTCCTGTCCTTATTCAGATATAGCGACATTAATTTCTTGAGGTGTGTTGTTGGTTGGTATCACGTTTTTCTTCTTCCCTTCGGTTCCTTTTCTCGTATCGTTGTAGTATTTATTGGCGATGCTATTCTTGTTCTTTCTTTGTACAAAGGTCTTGTCGAATAATAAAGTGTCGTGCAATTAGTCTTGACAATTGGTTCAAAGGATGGTCTACTTCGTCGTTTACTTGTAGATTATTCCAAATCATGTCTAGAGGGATCTATCTTTTGATGACTTCCCTCCGAATGTGCTCCTTGATGGATATGTCCCATAGGTTCACAAGATCTTGTGTGAGGTCATCTTCTTTTTCCTTGTTGGCTTGTACTGGTTCCTCTATTGGTTGCCCCATTTATATTGCCATTTTTCCAGACTTTACTTTGTATTCTACCGGGATTCTTATAGGCAATGTTGCCAAATGTTTACTGCCTAAGGCTACTTATTTGATTAGCACAAAGTAAACAGTATAGTACATGCCAGAATATAAGAATTCATAACAGCAAGTGCACAATGATGTATCATATATTTCATTCACAATCTTCACAAGTTTCCTAGAGAAATTCCATATGCATGTGGTCCCCCTTCTCAATTACAATATGGGTGTATAAGGTGGCTGATGATTGTTGAGAGCTACCAACTGTCGGCAACTTCAAACTGTTTTATGTTCGAGAACTAAATTAAAAAATAATATAACTATTTTGTTAACTACAAAGATATACCAGAATCAATGTAGGACCTCTCAACCAAGCCACGAGAAGCACTCTAATGGGACATTTTTTTCAGGTTAGGACTTATAGGAATCCAGCCCACAAGGACATTAAAGAGGCTTCAATCAACTCTATCAGTCATCTAAATACCCTCACGAGATATTTTATTGTGTCAACCTCAATTGAAACGGTATACAGAAATCCACAAAGGCATCATATTATAATGACAATTTAAAGAAGTACAACCTACAGGGAAGATTTCAAATATCACTTAAGCCATACATCCTAATATTTGTCATAGACAATTGACAGGTATCACCCACAAGAGGGATTACTAACAAATACCTACAATGGAATTCAGCTGTAATGTCCCCTTTTTGGGATAACCCTAAATCTTGCCCTTGGCTCACTCTAATTCTTTAATTTAAATAACAGTGAACTAAAAATTGTTGTTTTCCTGATTGAAGTCTTCTTCTTCTCTAAATCTATTCTAGACTGCTGTAGATCTGCTTTGTTTGGACTGATATATTCCCAATTCTGTTCCTTCCTGATCCTTCCTGGTTATTCATTTTACTTGCCTTTTATATGCTCATGTCCCCTTCAAGAGACACCTCCCTTTTGGACGGGTATGACCACCTGATAGATCATGTCTTTTAGTTTATGTTTACCCATTGTTTGTTAAGAATAGTTAGCAGTCTATTAATCGTCGCTTCCTTGATGTTAATTGTTATTATTTGATTAATCATTATCTGTAGAGGTCGTTGATTCCCCTGCTGCTGTGTTTAATTAATTCTCTGCCTGGGCATTGTATTTAACCTCTGCATCCACGGGTTTGTTCTCCTCTTGGAACCACGTCCTTGCCTTATCATGAAGAGTAGCTTCCCAATGGTTGACGATGGAATGGTATCTGAAGACTCTATTCAGAATATGGCGATCAGGGTTGACTGTTCAAACTCCATAAAGCACCCCGTCAGCATGAATAATACGACCTCCCATTATAGTAGCGATGGCTTGTAAGCTACAATGGCACAAGGTGGTGTGAGTTAGAATCTGCTGTGCACTCCTATTACGCGTCATGATTCTGAGACTGCGACATCCCATAATAGTCTGACCTCCCGTAGTGCTTGTATTCGAACACAGCTCTTTAATCCAACGCGAGTTCTATATTATGACACAACCAAGCCTTCGTCCCTTTTGATAGCAAGGACCGGCAACAAGCGGATTCTGTCTCTCTTAATGCGTGGTATTTCATGAGCAATCTCTACCTTTGAATAGTCACCCAATGATGTGCTGGAACCAGAGAAGCAGCTTAGTCATCTCTACCTTTGAATACTCCAGGTAGCGGCATTATTAAAGTTTCCCAAATGATTTGAATTACATGTGTTTTCCTTATTCCTCCATGTCACACCAAATAATTGCCAATTGGCTATCCAGTGATGTAATGTCCCCTATTATACTTTTATATTGAAATATTATAATAATCATAATTTTATATTGCATAATAATAATATTTTATATTTGTGCTTCATATCAAATTTATATATTCTTAATATTTACTTTATTATTTAAATTGCCAATATTAATATTTTAATATTCGTAGTGTATATATAATAATCATAGTTATAATATTATCTTTAATAACTATAATGGAATACGTATTTCGTTATCTTATTGTTACGACTTTGGGTATATGACATCAGCCCTGAACAAAGTATGGAAGTATATGCAACACTTAACCAATGGAATTTTAGTCAACTTCAATATGTCAGCCAACACAGCAGTTAAAGCAGCACTAAACTACTAGTCAAAATTAAGTACATCAATTAGAACAGTCATCAATGGTAATCTACCTTTGATGATGAAATTCAAACTCGTACTTTTTAGCAGTCAATGGTGAAAAAAGCACTCAGGTTAAACTTATGTTAATTTATAATATCATCTTTTCAGAATCAGCTGCAATGATATTTAGTCAAATAGTAGTCAAATGGCACAGTCAACAGTCAGCTGCAAGGGATATATCTTCCTTGATATTGCTCAAAAAATCTTCAGTGGCCAGATTCAAGAAATGTTATTGAAGTTTCCTTCAAATTGAACTAATGATGCTTGAATCTGGCACCTAAGCTGAAAGGAAATCATGGAGCAAGACATGGATATAGTTCATACAGACCAAATGGTAGCCCTAGGTAAGTGGCTTCCTAAGAACATATTTGGCAACACCACCCATAATTGCTATAATGATTTTGTTCTGGAAATGCAAAATTCTCTTTTAGTGAACTGATGCTCTGAGATAGATATTGAAATAAAAGAACAGGTTCTGGTATCGAAATAATTCTGGAAATAATTCTCCTACTGGCCAAAACATAGCTTCAATAAACACAAATATCTGAACTGTAAGTGTGTCAAAATAACAGAAATATTCACATGCACGAGTTAATAGAAAACAGCTTTCCATTCAGTTGCCATGATGAAAGTTGTGATTATTTCGTCCTTATGAAGAGTTTGAATCTGTTTTAGAATGCTAACTTGCAAGGGATTTATCTCCCTTGATATTGCTCAAAATATCTTGAGTGGCTAGAGTCAAGAAATGTCATTGAATTTTCCGTCGAATGGAACTAATGATGCTTGAATGTGGCACCTAAACTGAAAGGAAATCATTGAGCAAGATATGTATATAGTTCATGCAGAGCAAATGGCAGTCCTAGGGAGTTAGCTTCCTGAGAAAATATTTGGAAACACCGCCCCCATAATTGCTATAAGGACTTTTTTCTGGAAATGCAAAATTCTCTGTTAAATTGTTTGGTCTGGCCCTGAACTAATGCTCTGACATAGATATTGAAATTGCTAAACAGGTCCTGGTATCAAATAAATATGGAAATAATTCAACTACTGGCCAAAACCTAGCTTCAATAAACACAAATATCTAAGCTGTAAGTGTGTCGAAATAACAGAAATGTACACATGCACGAGTTAATCAAGGGTACCAATTTACACAAATATTCAATTTACACATAAGGAGAACACTTATGGTAGGGTTATACCAGACAATAATCCTTAAGTATACATTGCAGAAGATCCCTTGGTAAAATATTATTATACCAATCAATATTGTGCATGAGGATAAAGAAATGATAATGAGTCCCTTATATATACTTTATAACCTACTAACACATAAGGTAAGCCCATAAGCCATTAATTACTAATTTGATCTTAAGGTTATTTGCACTGTGCATTGGCTACTTCATAACCCT
The DNA here is from genome assembly GCA_007258455.2 of Sequoia sempervirens. Lineage (NCBI taxonomy): Eukaryota > Viridiplantae > Streptophyta > Pinopsida > Cupressales > Cupressaceae > Sequoia > Sequoia sempervirens. The sequence goes on along the minus strand of VDFB02114595.1, from coordinate 79,562 downwards.
AATTACATCTTCACATCATGGACATAAGTATAGAACACATTTGCTTGCTTTATGTATACTTGTTGATATCTCTAATCTGATTTAATTTTTTCACTCATTAAGAAAAATGATATGTATTCATTTTTCTTTCCATCACAAAGATGGATATTTTTTCATCCTTATTTAGAAACAATTTTTCTTCCTGTTTGAGTTCTGATATTAACTTTTGCATTCTAGTTGATTAATACTAGTGTTTTGTTATTGTAGGTTGTGATTCTTGTATCTATTAATACCCAGGGAAAATAAGAACAGAACATTTTGGGATTGCTCATTTTTGTATTTCATTTGAGGTAAAGCATTCACAGTTTAATAATTCATTTGTGCACTGGTTTCCCTAACAGGTAGACACAGCTGGTTGGTTGCGAAGGTCAAAAGTAGAAGACAAAACAACAGAATTGAGTGCTATGCATGCACGTCGCAGTATAATGAGAGCACACATTGTTGCGATTGTGCTGGATGGAGAAGAGGTCTCTCATATCTTTCACTGCTCTGAACATATAAAGGCTACTTTTATTAGAAAGATATAAATACTTGCATGTTTTCTCCAATCACATCAATGTATTCCATGTTATTTTAGGTATTATTATTATTATTAACATACTAAGTAGTGAGGAAGGAAAATAATTATTAAAGAAAGCTTTCTACAGCCATGTAGTTTGCAGAGTGTTGCTTGAAACCAAAGTTTATGAATATCTCTGGATTAATCCTCTAACACTATTATGATCCACATTGCTTGCAACAATTTAGGATAAACCAAGGTAAAACATTGAAGAAAAAACAAGAAGATTGAGTGCAATGCCACACAGTGTTGCTATTTTACAAGATCGAGAAGAGGTCTCCCATACCTTTCACTGCTCTGCAATTTTTAAGCCTTTACTACAAAGATATAACACTTGCATGTTTTCTTCTATCGCATATTTCCCTTTTCTATGTTATCTTTGGAAGTATTAGTATCATGTTAAGGCCAATAATGCAAACTTTCTCACTTTGTAGTTTGCATGTTGATGACCATAACCAACATTTCTACATGTCCTTGAATTCATCGAGAAAAACTATTTGTATCCATGCATAGTTGCAATGAAATTGAATAGTAGAGGTTAGTTGCTACGGTCAGATAGTTTCCTTCCACTAGATTGAGTGCTACACTTTATCCAAGTGTTTGTAGGGGGCTGATGTGGCATGTTTATTTCAAATTTTGTTTGTGTCATCCGCAAAACATGCAAAGGAAGTGAAAAAATATATTTTTTGTTTAACAGAAGTTAATATGATTTTCTTGAAATTTAAGCATATAACCTGCTTTTTTAATGTTTATGGATAGTTTTCAATTAGATATAACATTTAGACATAGGTATTTAATGCTTATAATGATGTAATAACACATACATTAATTATGTCTTGTAAGTAACTTGCACAATGTAACTTCCCTATACAAATATTAAAAGGAGTGTGGACACGTTGGAATGTGTGCCTCACTTAGAATTCTCTCATTCTTCGTACATTCATTTTTCTAACATTTGTTATCGGAGTAGGTTAGTGCCATTATTGGAAGGACGAAGAAGACCTAGTCAGATCAGGTACTTGAGAGAGAAATTCATGGCAGTTGAGGAAAACATCATCATTCTCTTTTTGTGGTATCAATCATCATAAAACCCTGTCCTAACAAAGAAGAATTTGCAGCATACAACCTAGGGAAAATAGAGTCGTGCAGGGTGGAGAGGGTTGACACTAGTGCAAATAGAGACACATGGTGTGAAGTGTTGGTGCTAGGGACAAATAACATAAAAAGGGAAAGACATAAGGTAAATGATGATAGGATGATAGAGGAAGGAAAACATAGGGATGACTGCAAAGAGTGTGGTCAATAGAGGGACAGAAATAGCCAATAGAATTGACTGAAGCATGTGAAGAGCTGACAAAAGCATGACAAGGCTGACTGAAGTGTTTGAAGATTTGATTGAAGTGTGTGAAGGGCTGATTGAAGTATGTGAAAGGCCAAATGAAACAAGAGGGGGAAAATTGACAAGCCAAGGATTAAGTTTTCAATTAGGATTTAGTTTGTGTTTTAAGTAAGGCAACTGTGTCTTTCTGTCTTCCAGTTGAGCAGCAACTAGGAATTTTAGTTAGGAACTTAGGATCATTAAATAGTGGAATAAGAATCTGACTTTGTCTCACAATTGTCAATTAACTGCCCAGTTAACCTACTAGTTGACTGCTTTAATTTGAGTGACTAATTTGCCATTTAATTGCTAGCGAAATATGGGGAGTTGATTGTAAGTTAGAAACAACCAATTGTGGAACTGATTGCCATTAATTTTGGATCTCCTAAATTGAAGATTACAAGTAATGCTGGGAAAGAAGAAAGGATATCATTTTGAATGTTGCAAACAAATTATTTTCTCGTTTATGTAGGATGTGTTGTTTCAGTAGCCATGCTTTGGAGATGAAAACCTTCAGGGATGGATATTAATCATCTCAATGAGGAAAACCCTTAGGGTGTAGTGCGAGTTCTAAAGTGTCAATAGGTATTTCAATGATGTGCAATTCAACTACTGGAATAGCCACTAAGTTGCATCATTTTGTTAGATGTTCATTTGAAAGTATGTTTTTAGCAGAAATTATTAAAAAATAAATAGAAAAATATAATTGTCGTTAGAGCATTTTTTTATGTCTATTATTTGTGCTTCTCATAAGGATCATTACAACTATATTGACATTTTCTATGTTTGTTATTTGAGCATTTTCGTAAGGAACATCATGTTGTGACCTTTTCACACATCGCCCCATTCAAGATGGGGACCCCTAATTTTTGCTCCATTCTGGTCTTTTTGGCTTTGGTTTTTGGTCTCTCTCTCCGTCTGTCTCTGTTCTATGGTCTACTTCCCGGGATTCCTCTGCCGTTGAGCTTAAAATGCAAAAATTCTGGCCAAGTATGAAAATTAGGGTTTTGTCTTCCTGGTCAGTACAGGGGTCGAATAAAGTGAATAACTTGAAAATTGAGCTTAACATTGATGTTAGCATGTTTCCAGTAGGTTCTCAGCAAAATTTCATCAAATTCTGAGGTACTTACTATTTTTAGTAAGTCTGCTATTCAGGACAATTCGTCAGCTATTTTGAGGTTCCGATCATCACACGACATTCAGAGTATATCAGACTGCTCGCATACCAAATTTGAGCGAAAACGGACAACTTACTTTTTTTAGCAGTCCTGCTTCCGGCACGAATTTCAGGGTCCAGATGCAGAGATTTTCTTTGCATGTCTGGATATTCCTTCTGGGTTTTTCGAGACCTTCGCGATGATGTAACATGCAAGACAAGACGACCACTTTTCAAATTCTTCCGAGGCTATTTTTAGGGTTTGCATGTCGGTTTCTTTTGCATGTTGGGTGATTCCTGATGGGTTTTTCGAAAGCTTCGCGATGGTGTGACATGCAAACAAGGATTCTCACCAAGAAGGAACTTGCTATTTTTAGCAGGTGTGTCCGGCACCGCCACCCAGCAGTTCAGATTCACGAGCTGATCGCAGTGTTGCAGTAAACGAGAGCAAACAGAGTTCATTTGGGATGCATGCAAAGCGAATTAGGGTTTCCAGCTTCGGAGCCTAAAAATAGGCAGCAAAAGTCAAAATCTTCGAAATCCGGTGTAAACCACCGCGATCAGCGTTCTTCAGGCTATCTGCTGGTAAAATTTCAGGTCCAACGGAGCACTTACTATTTATAGTAAGTCAATTTGGAAACATGCTAAAAATAGTAAATCAGCTGCATGCGTCGATCCCGGCAGTAAGGTCACGTGGTGAGGAGCGCCTCATTCAAATTTCATTCAAATCGGAGCTGTGGAGGTACCAGAAACGAGAGGTTACTATAAATAGCGAAACACTTCTCAAAATGTGCTATTTTTAGTAAGTCAGCTTAAAATGGCAATGTCAACAGGCTAACCAGGTCATGAAGGTCCAGTGGTCAAAATTTCAAGTCATTCCGGGCCTCAGAGATGCAAAATCAGAGGATTTACTATAAATAGCAGGGGCATGCACGCTGGCAGAGGAAGGTAAAAAAATGTTTACGTCTGAGTCTCATCTTGTAGCCTACTTCAAATGCGCCCAAGGAGAAATAAGTTGATGAAAATTTTCTAAGTGTTGAGTTCATCCTCCTGCCTAGCCCAAATGCGCCTACCTTGAGAGTTTGCATGCTAAAAAATTTCTAAGTTAAAACTTCATCCTGCTCCCTAGCCTAAATGCGCCCACTCTAAGAGGTTGATGAGAAAAAATTTCTAAGGCATGGAGATATCCTCCTGCCATGACAAAATGCGCCCATCTCAAGAGGGAGGTCAAAGATTCACAGGAGGAGTCAAAGGCGTTTTTATCCTTCATCAAGTAGCAAATGCGCCCAACTCAAGATGTTCAAGCATGGAAAATATTTTAAGTATGAGTTCCATCCTCTTGCATGGGTAAAATGCGCCCAAAATGGGCCATGTAAAGACAAAAACTAGAAGTTCAAGAGTCACATAAATGCGTTTTTCCTCCATCAAGGCTGAAATGCGCCTAAGTTAGAAGCTGGTCAACATTCTCCTCTCTCCTTTGAATGCGCCCAAATAAGGGCAAGTAAAGACAAAACAAGGTGGGGAATATTCCAAAGGAGGTGGCGTTGCAGATTTTCATCCTCAAAGACATGTAAAATGCGCCCAACAAGCAAAAAGGTCAACCAGTCAACAAGTTTCGTCCTCCTACATGGGCAAAATGCGCCCAAAGGCTGCAAGTGAAGACAAAAAAAATAGAAGCTGAAAAGTCATAAGGAAGGGCGTTTGAAAGTTCATCCCCCTCACCCCCTCAAATGCGCCAGGTTTAGAAGAAAGTCAAAGGTGAAATGTGGCTAGGCGTTATCCCTCATCACATGCAAAACGCGCCTAAGGTGGTAGGTGATGTTGGAGAATTTTTCCTAAGGCGTGGCCAAGGTGATATGTGTGAGATAGTATGCTAGGCGTGAATTTTAAATATCCTCTTCTAAATGCGCCAAGTTCAAGATGATAGTGCTAATATGCTTGGCGTTGAAATTGCCAGACAAAAAAATAAATCAAGTGTGGTGCGCCTTCAAGAAAAAAATTTTCTAAGTGAAAGTTGGTATTTTCACAGGCCAAATTGATCGAGTCGGATATAAAATTTTCTAAGGCAAAATTTTCGAAGTGATTCAAAAAAATTTCTAAGGCACAAAATATTTTTCCCCTTAGAAAAACGCTTAAGTCTGGAGGGGTGGTGAAGTGTTAGAAAATTTTCAAAGGTGATGAGTTGCCACAGGTGAAGTCAGTGATGCCAGCTCCACGGGATTGATAAATTTTTTTTTCAAGTCAGAGCGAAATTCTCAGAGAAGATCGAAGAACGGATTTAAATTTCACAAGGAAATAATTTTCTAAGGTTCAGGATTCCAGAAAATTAAATGAACCCGTTCGTTGGGTACCCATGGGTTCGATGCGTTCTGAAGAAAATTTTCTTCTGGGTATCGAAGATTATCAATGAGGAATGGATTTTAGGGTCTTCCACAGCTTGTTGAGGATTCTGGGAGGAAGATGTTAAATGGGCACCAGGTTGATGAATTTCCTAAGGGAAATTTTAAAATTTCTAAGGCAAAATGAAGAAAATGTGTTTTCAAGGTGAAATTCTCTAGACGATGAACCTGAAAGAAACTGCCTAGGTGAATTTGCTTCAATCTTTCGTGAAGATAGTTTTCTTGAGCCAGAAATGAATAAAGTCAAGGTTGTCAGGGCTCCAGCAGGTGAAATGAAGTTCTCAAGGATGGAAATTTGTCTAAGGCATGAACTTGAACACAAAGTTGGCGATGAACGCTTGGAGATCAAAGCATGAAAATCAGGTAAGAGAGTTAAGTTTATATCATGAAGTATTCTAATACCCCTCTCCTTGCTTGTTTTGCAGGAGAAATGTTGAGGCCAGAGCACGATGACTTGAAGTGGAAGCACGATGAAGATGAGTTTCAATCTTGAAGGAGGAAAATTTGCAAGAAAATGGCTAAGTGTTGAAGAAACATTTTCAAGGCTTAAAATGAAAAGAAGATTGAAGACCCTCAAGTGGAAGAATTCAAAGAACAATGCCAAGAGAGAAGATCGAGAACAGTGTGAACGCGTCTACAAATGGAATCTTCTAGAAGGATGATGGTGGACATTATGGCGCATTTATTACCCCACTCTCCTCTGTGGCGGTTTTTAGGGCAATATTATTTAGGGCTGAGGTGGCACGATTCTGGCCACTCTATTAATTGTAACCCTAGCCGTCTTTTGTGACTTGGCTAGCTATATAAAGGGGGAGTCTCCCTCATTTGTAACTTAGTAGAGATTAGATCAAGTTAGAATCAGAGTAGACATTGAGAGAGTATTAGAGCTAGATAGTGTAGCATTGTAGAGCATTTTGCATAATTTGGAGAAGAGAGAAAGTTTTCCCTTTGAAAACTTTTGAGGAAATTGTTGTGTAACACATTTTATGATAATAGATCTTTTCATTGATGATGGAATTCGTCTTGTCATGAAATGCTAGCAAGGTTTCTTCTTCCTTTCGTATCCAAGTAGCTTAATTTCATGCAAGTAGCTTACTTTGATGTGTGGTGTTTTATTGAGATAGCTTCGCTTTATTCCATACCACTAGCGGCTTGTTGATGATAAGTCCGCCTTGCGTGGTCAACTGGACATTACCTTGAGTTTAACTTCGGTTGTGGTTTACATGCTTACATGCGTCGTTCTGATGGTGTATGTATGTTAAGTCATAATTTGAACATCTTTTGCTATTCCCCTTGAAGATTGCACCGATTTTACTGAAGCTGTCCGACGGAGGCTAGGTGAAATCTGGTTGAAGTCTATTGAAATGAACCCCCACATATCCTGCATTTAGAATAGAACATAAACTTCTTAGGCCCTACACTCTTTTAAATTCAGTTCATTTCCGGTTAGAATTAGGAAACTTGCGCTCACCTGCCAAATCATTTGAATCACACGAAAACCCTTAGTCTACTGTTTGTTGTTAGCGTCGAACGTTGTGTAAGTCCCCTTGATATACCAGCAATATCACATCGAGCCAAACTGAGCCTATTCGCACTTAAGGAACCTTGGAGTTGAAAGCATGATCTTACTCGCAATCTTAGCATGCTGAATACTTTGTTCAAGAGAGGATAGGGAAGCCGTTGGCAACTTTATTCTGTGTTGGTGCGGTCTCAAAAACCACGTCAACACATCATAGCACTATTAGAGCAAAAATCTTGCTAGCCTATGGAAATTGATAGGAGTAGAAGATCCACAACCAATGAAGAAAGATTAGAGTTCATATAAGATAACATAATCAGCATCTAAATGAGACATTATTACATGATTCGAGTTGTTCGTAGCAGGCCAAGAAAGAATAGCAGCAAGTCAGGAGAGGATGGATGAACTATTGACTGGAGTGTTGTAGATTCAAACAAATACAACTACTGTCATCACATTGAACAACCCGAATAATATCAGAACATTACAGAGAGGGGAGAGCTTCCCTCCGGTAAGTTCCATTCCAAAATCATCAAAACACATGCTTTTATAGAGAGAAGTAAGAGCAGAACCAAAATATTCTTCTACAAAGGAGTTGGATAGGTTATTTGGAGAGTACCAAGGAAAGACCGATGATTTCAAGGCAGCGATACCATTTGATAGGTAGTTAGAGTTAGTGGGAAAGAGTGTGCAAAGGAGGAATCTGATAAATAAACAATGTGATAATAGAAAGGAATTATAGCATAAAGTAAATAAATTAACTGCAGCTACATTTGATGGCACAAGCAAAATCTCTATTATGGCTTGGTTGTAGAAACTGCAAATGTATTTTACACTTAGTCCCATGATGGAAGAGGATGCGATTCAGTTTGCTACCTTGCACTTACAAGACACAAGGATATGACATTGTGTAGGCATTTGAAGATTTCAGCTATAAGTTATTGGATAGATTTGAACAAAAGGCTGAGGAATAGTTTTTTAGAGAGCTAGCCAAATAGAACAAGAACTTTAGTTGATGCATATGTGGCCAAGTTCCAAAAGATTGTCAGTCATGGTATCAGCTATTTTAGAAAATTGGATAATTTTCTCTTTGTTGAGAGCTTATTCGAGCCTCTTAAGGGCCTATTAAGGCCTTTGCACCACCATCATTGTAGGAAGCTATCAAGAGGGCCTTGACACTTGAGCCATTTATGTTGACAAACAAGTTTACACAACAGTCAAGATTGCTCACTATTGGATTTCAGAAGGGAAACTTTCAAAAAAGTGGATCAAGTTCGTAGCCACAAAAGACTACATAACAACCTTTTTGCAATGAGGAAGATGGATGAAAACACTGGAACTGAACTCAAGAGAAAGAAGTTGTGCTTGACTTGTAAAGAGCCATGGGAACTTGGTCAAATAAGCCTTGGCAAGGGCCAAGTCCATTACATAGAAGCAGTGCTTGATGGGGAGACTGAGCCTAAAGAGCTAGAGCTACAATTGACCATACAAGAGCAACCCATATAAGATAGTGAAAGTTTAGAAGATAACAATAGCTCTCTAGCTACTTTATTGAGAGCACCATGGTATCACCCATTTAGAGTTTGTGGAGTGTTAATTGGGAAGCAAATTAATGTGTTGATAGATAGTGGAGCCACCCACAATTTCATTGATGAGAGCTTGGTGACCAAGAGGGGGTTGAAGGCAGAGGATTTTGCGGGTTTCAATCATATTGTTGCAAATGGATCCACCATTCCATGCACAAAGATCATGTGATAGTTAAAACTAACCCTAATTAACTATGAGGTATGTGATGATTTTTATTTTGTGGGGTTAGGAAAAACAAATATGGATTTAGGAATGCAATGGTTGCATTCTCTTGGTGAATTCCTCCATAACTATCAATCCATGGAGTTAAATTTTAAATCACAATAAAAAGATGTTACTCTATGCTTGAGGGGTCAACACAAGTGATACAACAAAAAGTATGGAAAGAACATTTTGAAAGTGACAAGCTGCTTGGTTAGGAAGGGCGTGCGCATTGCTTCATCTTCTGGTAAGCAACATTGCTATTGTATTGATATACAAACTCCTTTTCATGAGTATAATAGTGTTTAGTGATATGCCTTTAGGATTGCCACCAAATAGAGGTTTTCAACATAATATAGAGTTGGAACTGTTGAATATTTTATCATTGATGTCAAAGGATTGGCATTAGTGTACCGTTGTCATGCTCTGTGTTGAAAGCCTCTAGAATGATGAAAATCATAAGTGTTGCATCGTCCAATTTTTTGGAGGTTTATGTTTAAAGTGTTAAGTGACAACGGCTTCACCTTTTATGGTGTTTGATTTCTCAACGCATAACTTTAAGTTTTCTGAATCAGTCTGGCATACTACAAGCACCTCAATTCTTTTCATCGGGTGCGTTGAAGTTTTGGAAGCAAAAAGAAGGCTCTTGTGAAATTTTAAATGGTGGACCGCCTCTTTTCAGCAAGTTGTTAAAAATAAACCATGATGGCAAAATTAATCCTTTGCCGTATTTGTCCTTGTAACGCCTTGCTAAATTTTTGTGGCGACGGCTACAAGTTTTCATGACTCAAGTATTTTTGACGAATACCATGGGTGGCGGCTTGAGCATTGATGGCCACTAAATTTCCTTTGTCAAGGCGTTTAGTTTATTTTTGGTTATTTCGGTCTGCAATGACAGCTTTTGGTTTTATGGGAGATTATCTCAAAGCTGTGCATCATTATTTTTTTCCATTTTTTTGGGATTCTAAATTTCTTTTATTGATCACATATGTATGTATACTTGTTATGAAATGGGTGTGTTGACTATGCATTTAAAAAAAATCTTCAATGAGTGGGACGAAAAATAAAAAGAGAGCAGTGTGAGTTTGAAGATAGTCAGATTTGTTTTGCAGAACCGGGAGAGAGGTTATAGTCGTGATTGTATATTTTCACGACACCTGTTGAATTTGTCATGATGTCAATTTATGGCATTCAAAGATATTGCAGACCACGTATTCGTTCTTCGTTACACTCAAAAATTGGGTCATTAATGTGATCTTAAGCTTTAGCCGTGTCATTGCCATTGATATCGTTGCAATTTCTCTTTGGTTGATATGAATAAGAGGTGAGTGATATGTTTGTCAAAAGTTTTTGTTGGTTCGGTGGCATAGCTGTTGTTGTGCATATTCAGGTTGCAGTGTGTAAAGGAGGACCTCTGTTGGTTGGTATCTTTTGATAAGCCATTTCCAAATGACGACGAAAACATTGGAACCTACAGTTGCTTGGCGTTAAGCTTGAATTCATTATTGGCTGCAGTGTGTAGGGGTCGTATGGTTTTCGTTCTGGATTGAAGTGTTCATAGGAGAGTTTGCTGATTTGAGAAGTCTGATCTTGTGATGAGTATGTTATGAAGGTCGTATGGGATATGAGCAGCGCAATATCTGCATGATCTTTGTTGAAATCGTTTTAAGGATGGGCTCGTGTAACAATTTCATGGAGTGGATCATGTATTTTAAGAAGCCTCGAGTACATATTTTCATTACTAAATCTCATCTCCTGCAGCAGTATCATACATTTCATGCATTGGCTGGTTAGATGTTGCTGATTGAGAGAAGTCTATTCTGCATTTTTAGGATGTGCAAGTTATGAAGATTCTTGAAAAGGAAGGAGTGATGTTCTATTACTGGCTAATGAGTGTTGAAAGAACACCAATACATTGAGAGGGGGGTATTAAAATAATATATTACCTATTAATGGTCACTATCCTTTGTAACTATTTGTAACTCTTAGTTATTTGTTTGTAACTATTCATAGTGTGCAGTTAACATTTAGTTAATTGTTTGTACCGTGTTAGTTAACTTCTACTTCTGTATCTGTTAACTACCTGTCTCATACTAGTTAACGTTCAATTAACTATTGCTACTCCTTAACTTTGAGGGTTTGTAAATTCTATAAGAGCAAGACTCTTCTATCAATATATCTATCTGATTATTTACCAAGTTTACATGGTATTAGAGCTTGTCCGATCTTGTCTCCCTCATGGGAGGGCTCAGGTTTTTGGAAAGCTTTTCTAGGTCTTTGTCTTGGTATGGATTTGCAAAGGCGGGTTTCTGTGTTCAAACCATGAGGGGTTTTGAATCATTTTTTTTTGCTTCAGATATGATTCTATTCATGTCAGGGTCTACTCAAGACTCGTTTTTTTTGGCGTTCGTGGGTTTTCCACAAGCTGTAATTCGAAGTTTTTTGGTAGCGTTAGATTTTTTCTGGCATCGTTCTGGTCTTGTTCTTGACATGCGCTCTCCTGCAACTTGGTCGTTATGTCCTCCCTTTTGCAACCACCGTGGGCTTCTCTCTTTTTGAACGCATTCGTGTTTGTTCAAGTCTCTAAAACCTGCGACTTTGTTTCTCTCTTGGATGCAATTTGTTTGCAAATTTGAGCGTGTCTTTTTACTTAGTTTTTGGTTGCATTTTGCCCTCCATTCTTTGGCCGTGTTTTTTTCTGAAACTCGTGTGTGACCTTCTAGATTTGTGAGCCGTGGTTTTGTCTGTAACGGTCGCGTTTTCTCATTTGTTTTGTCTGCGATTTTGGAGACTTTGTGAGCCGTGATTTGCCTTGTTTTGTGACACGATTTGTCATATTCTTGAGCACAATTTTTTTTTACTTGCTGGGCACGACCTGGAGGTTTTGTTTCGTGATTTGGAGGCTGATTTCAAGGGTTTCTGAATCGCGTTAACCAGTTTGTAGGTCTTTTTTTTTGGCGTGTGACCCTCTCTTCTCTGCTCGTGTTTTTTGGCTCTTGCCTGCGCTTCTGTGTGAAGAATGTTGTGCTGACCATTTTGATGGGAGTTTCTTCTTCATGGGCTTTTGTAAATCAATGTCTTTGTGGTTTTTTTTTAAATTTTTTTTTTTGTCCCTAGAAAAAAAAATTCAAATTTTGTTATGGGTTTTCTAATTTTTCCTTGAAAATTATGGAGGGTTTTTAATATTTTTTTCCTAAAAAAAAAATGATGGGGGTTTTTAATATATTTTTTTCTTGAAAAAAATTATTTTGGGTTTTTTAATATTTTTTGTCCCTGAAAAATCTGTCATTTCATCAAGTACTTCAATTTTTTTCAAGTTTGAGACTTCTATTTAACTGCAGATTTACCTTCTCTAATTTCTTCCTTAGAGAGACAACTTTAGTCTCTAACTTTTGACATTCTTCTAGTTTGTTCTTCAAATCCAAACTAGTTACCTCTTCTATTCTCTTTGATTCTGCTAATTGTAGTTTTAAGTCAACAACAAATTTTTCAGATTCTTCAATCCTTAACTCGCACACTGCATTCTGTTTTCTTTCATCTCTCAAGTCTTCTAAAGGAAAGACTAGTTCACCTTCCAAATCTACCTCACCTTTTTCTTCCTCGTCAAAATCTTCACTTTCTTTAATTTCTTCCGCCATAAATGTAGTCTCACCTACTTCACTTTCAAAAGAACAATCATGTAAAGAACTAACTTCTTTATCAACATAAAGTCTCTTCTTTTTACCATAATTTCTCCTTTTATATTTGGAAGTTTCTTGACTCCTGGAACTATCTCCCTTTTCATTTTCATTTAAAGGACATTTCAAGGCATAATGACCTATTTTTCCACAGTTAAAACATTTGAAAGGAAGCTTACCTTTATATTTGCCAGTGCCCTTCAATCTTTTGACAAAATTTAATTCTTCCTCATTTGAACTGATATTAGGTTCTGAATCATTTTCAAACTTCTTCATTTTGGAAGTCTTGATTGTTGCTTCACTCTTTGTTGAGGCTGTATTCTCATTTCTCATTTCATATGCAGTTAATGACCCAAACAATTCATCCATAGAAAGCTATCCAAATCTTTAGCTTCTTCTATTGCTGAGACCTTAGAATCAAATCTTTTTGGGAGAGACCTCAACACCACCTTTGCAAAAACCTTATCTTCAATAGTCTCATCGAGACCTCTGATTGCATTCACCACCCCATCAACTCTGAGCAAGTATGCTGCAATATTTTCTTCATCTTTCATCTTAAGAGTCTCAAACTTTCCTCTACGAGTTTGCAATTTTGCTTGTTTTACTTTAACATCTCCCTCATAGATACTGTTCAATTTCTCCCATACATCTTTAGCAGATTGACATTGCATAACTTCTACTAATTCAATATTTGTTTAAACCACATAATATAGCATTTTTAGCTTTTGCATTGTATTCATAGGCTTTCTTACCATCTGCATCTGTAGGAGGAGTTGTAGGTACTTTGTAACCACTTACAACAGATTGCCATACAACAAATTCAAGAGAAGTTAAACAAGTTTCCAGTCTGATTTTCTAGAAAGCATAGTTTGTTCCATCAAACAACGGTGCTTTGTTTGAATCAGATCCTTCTTGTCTAGCCATAGTGTTCTTGAAACTAGATCTGCCTTAAGTTGATTAAACTTTATTCAAGGAACTTTGTGCTTTGATACCAATTGTTGAAAGAACACCAATACAGTGAGAGAGGGGGGGGGGGTGTGGTGAATCAGTGTATACAAATTTTTATAAAGTTCAACCAGCAGACAAGATTTAAGATTCCACCAAAAAAAAAAAAACATTACACATAAAGAAGACACCAGATATACGTGGAAAACCCTAGAAGGAAAAAAACCACGGTGAGAAAAGTTGCTTGAGTCTACGGCTCAAATCCAACCTCACAATAAAATTTTTTACATATGTTTTGTAAGAACCCACTTATAGGTACATTTACACCCAAGACAATGATTTGAGGCACCAACCTCCTGGTACACTGCACACGTAATTGAGCACCAACTCAACCTTTCTAAGGCACCGACCTCTACTACATTACAAGTTCATATTTGCTGATATTGGTTCTTCTTTGACTTGAGAATGCACCTTTTTCAAATCATTAAATTGCACGGCTTTCTTTGCACTCTGCTTCTCTCTACTCATACTTCAATGTTCACCATTTTGATAGATTTTTCGTATATCACAATATCCTATAACAGTCTTGAACAAGCATTCAATTCAACAACCTGCATATGTTCAACTAATACTTCATTGATATCTCTACAACACACGTGCAATGACAGGATACTTTTTTTGGCACCCACTCACACACTTAATCTAATTGCAACAACCATTTCACCGTTACAAGAACCCTAACTGTATCATCAGCCTTTGAAAACTGGCAAATACTTAAATTGGCTTCCATTCTGTAACTGCCCGTTAAATTTTGACCTCTGAAAATATCCATTTGTACATTTTTAATGACAACCCTTGATCTTTTGCTTGCTGCCATGATTTGATGGTACTCGTTAAAATACATTAACTTTAAATCGTAGTGATTAGATTAATCTTCCTTTAAATCGGTGTCATTGATCTTCATTGTAAAAGACTTCGCTGTACTGACGCCACAAAAGAACACATGTCAGTATCTCACAGTTTTGCACTACCTAGCATTGGGTCTGACCAATCTTCCGCAGAATGGTGGAAAAAATTTCTTCTGTTTCGCCTACTTTATGTTTCCTTTCCTTTGGGGATTGGGAGTCGTTGATACCTCTTACCTTTTACATGAAGTGCTTCAAAGGACTTAAGAAGTAACTTCAAACATGGATGTTCGAGACACTTTACTCTTGTCGGGTTTCGGCAATCAGCCTTACCCCTTTAGGTTAAACCACAAACTATTCTTCCGATCATGAAACTCGGAATAATCCATTAAGCCATTGGGTGACGAGGTCCACTTACCACTTTGTCATGTCCTTGAAATGACATGCCCTTAAAATGACATGCCCTTGAAATGACAAAATAATACCAAAATACAAATAATGGAATTAAATAAATATCCAAAATATAAATACAAGTAATCTCAATTTTAATAACCATTATAATTATAATTATCCAAGGATAATATTATAATTATAATTATTATATGTAATATTGTAAACATTAAAATATAGATAATCAAGATAAACTGATAAAATCAATTAATATAAACACTATCATAATTATCAAATAATTATCAAAGGTGATATTGTAATTATAATTATTATAAATATTAAAACGTGTAAATATTAAATAATACTAAAATAAATATTAAAGATACAAGAATATAAAACACCAATATAATTAATATTATAATTATAATTATTATATATAATATTATAAATATTAAAATATAAATATTGACAAAATTAAATAATAAAATAAAAGAATAAAATCTATTTATAAAATAAGGAGTATATAATAATGTATATAAAAATACATAATAACAATTACAAATATTGGATAAGCAAGGCGCATGATATTTTAACACAAATTATATATCGTCGGTATAACTCCAGAGGAAAGCTTGAAGAAGACTTGGTGAGAGAAGACATGTCCTTTGCAAACTCAGAGGTATAAGAGGTCCAACGTAATCAAGAAGAAGGAAAAAAGATAATGGAGAGTAAGAGGTAGTGTTGATGGGAAGATTATTTGGAGTCATTGTATGAAAAGAAACGGCACAGTCTACAAGAAATGTAGAGTATAAAGATTGTAATGGAAGCGCACAAGAGTTCATCATCGGCAAAGAATAGATCGATGAGGAGGAAAGAAAAAGAAGATTTAGGGAGTTGTTGCAAGAAACGTGATTCTCTGCAACCACTACACTTAGAAAGTAATTCAATTTTGATTTGGTGAAGTTCCTATCGGCTTTTGGCGCAGCAGACGGAGTTATTGGAATTGCTCGATATTCTTATTCAAGTTTGATTTCTTTGGCAACTGCTGGTAGTGACGAGTTCTTGCGCAACATTTTGTTATCTAGGAAATTAGATTCTCATTGCCTTGATTGATCTTTATTGTTGGAGGACACTCCTCAAGTTGGCGCAGCTCTTCATGGCATTAGCTTGCACTCTGTTCAGTAAAGGAATCGATTTGGCATTTGGGGCATCACCCATAGTTAATATTGGCTGGTTACATTGGCACTTCACAGGAAATCGCTGCCAACTAGTTTCAAGCACAATTCGATATTGAGAGGGACGGTTCCCCAGCTTCATTTTATTCTTTGCCTTGTTATTCCCTTTTCAGTTGCTGGTCTGTAGTGAAATTCCTTTGTAAAGTGTGTAATCTGAGTTTGCAAATATAAGAGATCAATCACTGTCAATTGAAAGCTATAGCTGTATTTGCTCATCATGTGAACAATGTTTTAAGAATTGCATCAATCTGAGTTGGTATTGTTCCTAGTACATTGTAAACCATTGGCAAATAATATAATCAGTCATGAACTGCATTATACATGAGTATGAGTTGCATGATAACTGTTTGTCATATTGACAACTAGCTGTAGCTGTCAATCACTGTCATTTCAGACATTTCATTGCATTGGGAAATCCAAGTAAAGTTTGCATTGCACTAAAATCCTTAATTAAGTTCATTGATGCATTTGAAAACACTGCATAAACTCAAGAGCCAAAGAAGAAATCAGTTAGCAACTGAAAAGAGCGCGTGCTACAAACTGTTTGATGAAATGTCCGAGGCTGGAAATTGAAAATTTACATCAGAACCAGCAAGGGACATTACACACTTAACTACTTTTGACAAGGCGTAAGCCATCCTTCCGATCCACAATGCCTGAACTTCCTTAAGCAGACTTAACCCTTTCGGGTATCTGCCTTTG
The DNA here is from genome assembly GCA_007258455.2 of Sequoia sempervirens. Taxonomy (NCBI): domain Eukaryota; kingdom Viridiplantae; phylum Streptophyta; class Pinopsida; order Cupressales; family Cupressaceae; genus Sequoia; species Sequoia sempervirens. The sequence goes on along the minus strand of VDFB02114595.1, from coordinate 62,870 downwards.
AGCTTCCTTCTTACTGCATACTTACCATTCTGTTAAGGCGAAAGTCTTAACTCCGACCCGCGAACACCGAGACCATTTCGGGTGTCGGGGTTCGGGTTTCTCGCATACCTCTTTCATCACTTAGCATTTAGTTAAGACGTAAGCCTTGATGTTGACTTCCGATCCTCGAAACCTTTTTGGGTGTCAACCTTCGCGTCTACCATTTACTTCTTTCTTAACCTTAAGTTAAGATCTAAGCCTTAACTTTGATGTCTGATGACCAACTTTTTTTTTTTTTTTTCTAACTTAACACATTCAAACTTCTTTTTTCTTTGTGCAATCGGTATGAGGTATGGCCGAAGTCCGAAGTCCGAAACCTTTCGAACTTAGCTCAAAATGATTAACAGTCCTTCCTCCTTTAGCAAGCGATATAAGGTAAGCTCAATGCTTGAAGCTCGAACTTCTGCAGTTCTTCAACACTTGCTTGCTTGGCATCATAATGCTGATGAATCTCTCTTTTTGACATCCTCATGAAGCGTTTGTGACACCAATCAATAACTCCCCATCTGATAACACACAGATCTTCTTTTGACATCAATGATATGCCCTTTTGACATCAGTGACAATCAAATTGCCAACAATGAGTTGGTGCTCACTTTTGTAGTTTGGAGATTGTAGTCTCTTGGGCTAGTGCCCTTTTGAAGATTAATGAAAGCAATTGTTCTGCCATGGTTTTTTACCCGAAAGGGTTTTCCTGTTAGCACACATGGGTTCTCATGAAGGTCTTTCTACAAATAGAGCTCCTTTATTTGATGGTTCAAACTACGCTTTTTGGAGTATATGAATGCGTACTTATTTAATGTCTCTTGGATTTGATATATGGTGAATTGTGGAAAATGGATATACAATTCCAACAACTCCTCCAATGGATGTAGCTGGAAAAAGAGCTTTTGAAAACAATGCTAAAGCGATGATTGCTATCTTGTGTGGATTGGCAAAATTTGAATTTGTAAAAGTCATGCATTGTGAAATAGCTCATGGAATAAGGGACAAACTTCTGAAAGCTTATGAAGGAGATGATAAAGTCAAGAAGGCAAAGCTTCAGACGCATAGGAGACAATTTGAGTCTTAAGATGCAGGAAGAAGAAAGTGTTGCTGCATATCTACTTTGCGTAGATGAAATTGTTAACACAATTAAAAGCCTAGGAGAAAAGATTGATGAATCCATTGTTGTTCAGAAGATATTAAGATGCCTTCCTTTGTGTTTTCATGCAAAGGTTTCAGCTATTGAGGAGATGAAGGAACTTGACAAGTTGACAGTAGATGAATTACATGGTATTCTGACTGCTTAGAAGATGAGAACAATTCCTGATCAATCAACCAAAAAGGAGGCAGCCTTTAAAGTTTCAAAAAAGGGAAAACACAAGGAGCTTGCAACTAGTGATAGTTCATATAAAGATTCAAATACTAAAGAGGCACATTTCATGAGGAAATTGAAGAAGGGTTCAGGAAAATACAAAGGCAAGTTACCTTTCAAATGCTTCAACTGTGGTAAAGTGGGACACTTTGCATCTAAATGTCCCTATACTAATAATGAGGACAGCAATAGTGAAGAGAAATTAAATCATTTTAAAAGGGGGTATCAAAGTAAGAAGAAGAAGTTTAAGAAATTTGCAAAAAGTCTCTATTCAAAAGATCACAACAGCTCTCCAAAAGATAGTGATGAAGAGTTTTTTGATGAAGAAATCTTATTTATGGATGAAGAAAAAAATCTGCCTGAGATTGAAGATGAAGATGTAGAAGATGAGCAATATGATGAAGAAGGAGAAGTAGATCTTGAAGCAAAACTTTAAGTGCTCTAAGTGAAATCAAGAAACTTAGAAAGAGAAATCAGAAATTGAAATTGCAATAGCAAGAAGACAATGAATCTAAGGTCAAGATATCTCAAGCACTTGAAGAAGCTGAAAAGAAGATTGTTGATCTAAAAGTTCAGATTGAAGAGGCTAGAAAAATAGAAGAAAAAATCAGAAATTAGCTTAAGCTAAAGGAAGAAAATTGTGAAAGACTTGAAGCTGAAATAGTTTCACTTAGAAAATTAGACAAATCAATGTTATAGTTGAATAATGAGAAAAGTTCTATGTCATTGGATGAACTCATTAGCTCACATAAATCTTCTGCTGATAAAAGTGGAGTTGGATATGAAGAAGGTCAAAGTTCCAAGCCAACAAAAGAAGGAAAGCAAAAGAGCAACTTTGATAGCACAAAAGGTTCACAATCCAAAATCAGAAACAACACTTTCATAAGTCCTCCTATTTCAAGGCAAGCTCACATGACCAGGTTTAACAATTCTTTCTTTTATGGATATTGTTTTACATGCAATCGTTTTGGTCACAAGGCAACAAATTGTAGAGTATATGCAAGAAGTGATTTCAGATTTATGAATGGAAATCAAGGATTCTTGAATAGAAACTCTTTTGCTCTTTTGATGAATTACAATATTATATGCTATAAATGCAATAATTTTGGTCATATTGCAAAAGCTTGTAGAAGTGATATAGCAGATTTTTCTAAGCAAAGCAAGAAGGAAGAAAAGCAGGACAAAGCAAAAGAAGTTACAAAGGTTTGGAAGAAGAAGGTGAAAGAAGATGCAGTTGAATCTATGATTGTGCAAACAGCCTTAGATGCATAAAATGAGAGAGATAAATAGTACATTGGTAGTGGCTGTTCCAGACATATGATAGGAGACAAAAGCAAGTTTCTCACGTTGAAGAAAACAAATGGTGGTATAGTAAGGTTTGGAGACAATGCATGTGCAAAAATTTCAGGTAAAGGCTCTCTTATTTTGGATGATGGCAAGACCAAGGTTGAAAATGTTTTGTATGTTGAAGGTTTAAAACATAATTTACTGAGTGCAAGTCAAATGTGTGACCAAGGACACACTCTTATTTTCAACTCTGATAGTTGTGAAATTAGTAAGGATGGTAGACATATTGCTAAAGCTAGTAGAGCTGCTAATAATCTTTATATTCTTGATGACATCAAAAGTGAGAAGTGTGGTTTGAGTTAGGAAGATGAAGGATGGTTATGGCATAGAAGGATGGTTATGGCATAGAAGGATGGGACACTTGAACTTTGATAATCTTGTTTAGATCAGCAGAACGAAAGCTGTTAGAGATATGCCAAAGCTTACAAAACATTCATACATTATTTGTAGAGAATGCTGTAATGTCGCCTTCTTAGTTGTGATCGATTCAGTTGACCGTTGGCCTATTCCGGAGACCCGTAGGCTACTCGGAGGGTGAAATTAGGGTTTCCTATTTTTGTGGGGTGGTTGCTTGAAGTTTGGAATTTGGATTGCGGTTTCTTTTTGGGTTTTCAGAAAGCTTCGCAGTGGTATAGTCTGTTTGGTATTCCGAGCAACTTCATGAATTTACTATTTTTAGTAAATTCTATTTCTGGCAGTAATCTTGTGGATTCCAGTGTTGTTGGCTCTCGTCTTCAACCAGTTCAGTTGGTAATTGGATTTTTGGCCCTTGGATGCTTTTTCTGGAGAGAAGTTATTTTTATGTTATAATGTTATATTTTAATATTATAACCCCCTTGGCCTAGCATTGTAACTTCATGTTGTTTTAAAAAGGGGACTTCATGGGTAAATGTTTCATGAAGAGATAACTTATATTTTTTAAGGCCAAATTAAGGGTTGGAGAAGTGGGATGCCTACTTGAGGGAAGAGATTATTTTTTATAAAGTGAAATATTGCCTTGAGAAATGGACGCCACCTTTGAAGGGAAATAAATTGAATTCAAATTTGAAATTAGGGCGCCCTCCTTGAAGCTTCTAGAAGATTCTCTTCAAGTCTATAAATGTTAGCTTCTTCTCTTCATTTGGACATCTCATATTTTTCAGTAAAGTTATGTTGCCGAAATGGTGACAAATTGCTTCGAGGAAAGCACACCTCCTAGCTTGGCTCATCTTCTTGCTTGAAAGATAGCAACTAGTTGAGAGGTAGATTGTAGTGGGTTTGTTTTCAGCATTGCATTTGAGTTCCTAGCATATTAGTTCAGTTTCCTTGCATTTAGTCATGTTTTTTGGAGTTGCTGAATATCACAGCTGATTGTAAGATTTGCTCATATCTCTTGAAATTAAAATACTATTGTTCTGGGTATTGCATCTATCCTTTTATCTATGTGGGGCGACCATTCAAGCAAATTTGCAAATTTTATTAAGATGTCTTTGATTTTATAAAGCAAAATCGCCCTTGCTGTTGGGCCGTACCATTTGGGAGAGCTTTGATTTCTGTGCAAAAATAAATAAAGGCATTTTGGGTGGGTTTCAGTGTCTTAACTTGGGCGCCATCCTTCTTAGAGCATTTTGCATCTGATATCTCGTCATTTGGTTGAGTTATTAGTTAGATATGTGCATTTAGTTGAGTTATGCTGTTGCTGGTTGCTTCATTTCAGTCACTGGTCTGTCATATCAGTCCTATATAAATGCAGATTTGTGAGGAGTCTGAGTTTAGAGAGGTTTGCTAAGCATTGAGGAAGTCTTATATATTATTGTAGTATTGAAGAACTTGAATTACGGGGCTTTGGCAAGCATTCTAACATATTGTAAGCTGATTAGTAGTACTATCAACAATTCTCCTCTCTATCTTTCATTTACTTTATTGTACTTCTCGCTACATAAGTGGAAGAGGTTGGCTTGCGGCCTATTTACTTTCAGTTAGTAGTTGTAGGGACCCTCTGACCATATGCTCGCCATCACTCGGCGCCATCCTTGGTTAGAGTTACTTCAGCTCATCTTGCATCTAGATCCTCTGACCATATGCTCGTCTATCCTAGACGCATTCTTGGTTAGAGTTCCCTTTCAGTTTGCATCTGCATTAGATCCTTTGACCACATGCTCACACCTTGCCCACATCGGGATCCTGGTGTACATTCTTGGTTAGAGTTGCTTACGCAATGTTTTGGTTTTAGAGTTAACCTTAACGGGTGCGTGTTGATTGTAATTGCATTTGAAAAAAACAAAAAAAAATTAGTCCGGTTCATTACAAATGCCAATTGGGAAAGCAAACTAGGAGTTTCAAGTCAAAAGAATATTCTACTGCAAAGTCTCTTGAGCTGATTCACACTGATTTATGTGGGCCAACCAGAACTAACAACATGCAAGGTGAAAAATATTTTATTCTATTAATTGATGACTTTTTAAGAATGACTTGGGTTGCATTTTTGAAGGAAACATCAGAAGCACTTGAGAAATTTAAGGCATTCAAAGCCTTTGTGGAGAATGAGAAGGGTCTAAAAATTAAATGTCTTCGTTCAGACAAGGGTGGAGAGTTCACATCAAATAAACTTGTAGATTTCTGCAAAAGACATGGGATAAAAAACAATATTCAGTAGCAAAGACACCACAACAAAATGGTGTGGTTGAAAGAAGAAACAGATTAGTCGAAGAAATGGCTCGTAGCATGCTAAACGAGTCAAAGGTGCATGATTCTTTTTGAATAGAGGCTGTCCATACTGATGTTTACCTTCAAGATCGTGGGCTGATTAGAGCAAAACACAACAAGACTTCATATGAATTATAGAAAGGTAAACCTGCTTCCATTAAATATTTCAGAATTTTTGGAAGTCCATGCTATATATTAGAAGAGATGAAGATAATCTAGGAATGTTTGATTTTAGGGCTGATGAAGGGATTTTCTTAGGATATTCTTCTAAAAGTAAGGCTTATAGATGTTTTAATGAGAGATTACGCAAAGTTGTTGAATATGCAAATGTGAAGGTTCATGAAGAAGCAAACTGTTGAAACAAGATGCAAGGTGATGAGAGTAGTTGCAAAGAAGATGAAGAAGAAAGCATTGATCAAGAGACACTTTTAAATGATCAACATGGGACAACAGAAATAACACCAGCAGATACACCTACAATAGACCAAAAAGAGACTTCTTCAAAGATTCTATTGAAGTCTTCTTTAAAGTTTGTTCAAAGAAATCATCCAGAAGATCAGATTATACAAGATGGAAGACCAAGAACCACTAGACAAACTGATAATGATTTTGAAGATGAAGATGTCTCTTTGCTGTCCAAGATTGAGCCTAAAAGTTTTGAAGAAGCAGCTGAAGATAAACATTGGGTAGCTGCTATGCAAGAAGAGCTTGACCAAATTTAGAAAAGTGAAACTTGGGAACTTGTCCCAAGGCCCAAAGGCAAGAACGTGATTGGCACAAAGTGGGTGTTTAAAAAAAAATTGAATGAAGATGGTCAAGTGGTAAGGATTAAAGCAAGGCTTGTATGCAAAGGATATGCACAGTTTGAAGGTATGGACTTTGAAGAAACTTTTGCTCTTGTTGCACGTTTAGAAGCTATTAGAATGTTCTTAGCCATTGCTACTTTCAAAGATTTCAAAATTTATCAAATAGATGTAAAATCAACTTTTCTAAATGGTAACTTGGATGAAGAAGTGTACATAGAACAGCCAGGAAGGTTCATCATTTAAAAAAATCAGAATTATGTATGCAAGTTAAAGAAGGTATTCTATGGGCTTAAAGAAGTCCTATGTGCATGGTATGCTAGATTGGACAGTTATTTGCAGCAACAAGGCTTTAGAAGAGGGATAGCGGACAACAATCTCTATGTCAAGGAAGAAGGTAATCATATGTTGATTGTAGTGGTTTATGTTGATCTTATTTTTGGAAGCAATTGTGAGATGTCTCAAGTTTTTGTGACAAACATGCAAAAGGAGTTCAAAATGTCCATGCTTGGTGAGTTGTCATTCTTTCTTGGTTTGCAAATTCATCAATCAAATAGAGGCATATTTATTTCTCAAACCAAGTATATTAAAGAGATGTTGAAAAAGTTTAGAATAGAGGATTGCAATCCTGTGAGTACCCCCAGGGTGACAGGATGCAAGTTGAGTAAAAATGACGAGTCTCCAGATGCTAACCAAACTTTGTATAGGTTTATGATAGGAAGTTTCTTGTATGTAACAAGTACTAGACTTGACATTATGCAAGCAGGTGGTTATGTAGCTAATTTCAGGCTACTCCAAAAGACACACATGTTCATGTAGTTAAGAGGATCTTCAATTATCTCAAGGGTACTATGGATTATGTGTTGTGGTATCCAAAAGACAATGATTTCACACTCACAGCTTACACAGATGCAGATTAGAGTGGATGTGTTGATGATAGAAAGAGCACAAGCAGAGGTGCATTACTTCTAAGAGATTGTCTTGTATCTTCGCTAAGCAAAAAGCAAACTTCTATTTTTTTATCTACACGTGAAGCGGAGTATATTGCATCAGTGTCTTGTTGCACACAAGTCCTATGGATGAAGCAAACTTTGAAGGACATAAATGTAGAATATGAGTGAAATATTCCCCTTACTTTTTTCCCCAAATTTCAACACACAAACCAGCAACAAGTCACTGATTAGCGTTAGCATCGAAATGCAAATCAGCGTGGAAGTAACTCTAACCAAGAATGTTCACCAAGATCCCAATGTGGGCGAGGTGATAGCATATGGTCAGAGGATCATTAGGAATAAATTGAACTGAAATTACAATTCATCTGCTGATGCAGGCATCCACAAACAGTGGGGATTCTCCACTTATTCAGTGGGTGAGATTACACAAGCTTAAAGGCGGCAAGCCAACCAAGAAATCCATTCTACCACTTATTAACATGGGGGGAATATTGTCCACACAACCACTTATTACGTGGGGGGGAAATACAAACAAGAAAGATGCTTATTGTAAAACTCAACCACTCAATTGTGGGACTGTAAACAAATATAAAATTGCAGCAAATAAAGAAAGAGCTGTTAGTACTACTAACTAGCTTTACAAAGAATAAGAACAACTGCAAGTGAAATAGATAAGCTTCCCAAAATCATAAAATAGTTAGAGTAACACTTCCTCTAACATTTATAATGACATAAGATGAAGAAATGAAACTCAACTATCAAAATACAATTATTTAATAAGTCTGATATAGAAACAACATTAACAGAAAATTAGACCCACGATGTCAAACCTCATAGAAATGGACGTAACAAAAATCAAAGGTGAAGCAATGAGCATAAATTCGCTTCAGCGATTGACAACAACAGTACAAACAAATTATAAATCAGCAATCTGTTTGTAATCAAAATCAACATTGAGCACTATCCACACTCTTGAATGAAGCATGGTCTTCAGAAATCTTCCTAGGAAGCCATAGTTTCAAGCCCGGAGAAAGAATGATTTACTAAGCTTCCCCTTAGCTAGGTTTTGGATTCATTCCAGCAGCGTAACTTTGCTTTCCAAAAACATTCATAATCAACTCCTCAAACAACAACAATAAATAAGCTTCAATTAGCAACTGAATCACTTCAAATTCCAAGAAGTTGAATCACTTCAACTTCCAAGAGGGACGCCACCTTTAAGCATTTTATCTTTTGAAATAATAAAACTTTATTCAACCTCCTTTAGGCGTCCAACTTAATAATGCAATAATAAAGCATTTAATAAATCATTAAATGCACAATTGACCCCTTAATGTCCCCTCTTTAAAATAGCATGTAGTTGTTACTCCTAGGCGTGGGGTACAACTGAGAAACATAAAATTGACTAAGTATAAACTCAGCCCATGGAGATAACCAAAAACCAAAGCCAAACTGAAACTGATGGATGGCAAGATGACTTGAGCTGAACTGATGACGATGCCATTGCCACAATCAGACTTATTAAAAATAGCCAACTGCTATAAATAGTAAATCCACAACAAAAACCAACAGAAAACTGAACTGAGCAGTATCATGACTTCCTAAAAATAGTAAGTGCCCGGAAAAATTATCAAATTCAAATGCATAACACACCACCTTGGAGGTCCCTGAAAGACCTAGAGAATCCCAGAAACTATTTGCAAGCAAACCCTCGAAAAAGCATCTGAAAGAGGAAACCCTAATTTTTTGCTTCAACTTAGGCTATGGATTTCCGGAAATAGGCTAAATCCAATTGAAGAGCACAGGGCCAAAATGGGGACATTACATTCCTCCCTTCCCAAAATTGCTTGTCGTCAAGCAATGCCACCACACTCCAAGGAAACAAGTTGATCCTCACTATGCCAAGAGGATCCCAGGGTCCCAAATCCATCTCCGTATAGACCCATCATGCGGACGTTGCACCACTCTGATCACAAAAACATGACCAATATCCCAAGACTGCACTGCACTCCTTCCAAACACATGGCTTAAATTGATTGTCCCGAAGGAACTAAAATCACCATCCTGCAGCATCTCATATCCTGTAAACTTTGAGGAGTCAAAAACAACAATCCCACAATTTGATACATTCCTGAGTAATAAGAGAAATAGCCTTCTCAACTGAAAGACATGCTCCCCATCATAACTCCTCATAACATCAAATAGAGTCACATCGGCATATATGACTCTTCCAACACTTCTTGCAAAGAGAAGAGCAACTCCTTGCAACAGATCCTCCATCACATCCTCAAAGCTCCATGAAGATATATAATGCCTTCTCTGAAACAAACTGATATAACTGAGATAATTCCAAGGAAAACTTACAAATTTCACCTCATGAGTCTCTAACTGGTGAACCCAATCAGTTACTAACTCGCTGCCACGAACATTGGTATAGGAGAAAATGCATAGAAGACCACTGTTGAGCATTAGAGAACATCCCATACATGAATTTTGGCTGCACTGAAACAATCCTTTTCTCATTTGGGGTTCAAAATCAGTCCTAATAGTAGACTAGAAGGTCAGAAAATGGAAACCCCAACCAACTAACAGGTCTGATTTAGACATTTTGAAATCTGATGTATGAAAAATCAGCATCCCAAATGATAAGCAGCAGCTACAATAAGGAATGTTACTAACAAAATAAGCATATTTGCTTATGAATAAGGCTAGTGACACCTTAATCAAACACCCCATTGCCATAATTCGATAATTTCTGATAACAATACCCCTCCAACTGCTGAATAAAAAACAACCTCCAATACACTGGTTAATGAACATAACACCATGTGTTGATTTCACCATTTTAGTTTTTTCTTTTTTCTCCATTTGTAGAATAATGCCAGGATCCCAAGTCATTAGCATTGAAGAACCATTTCTCAATCGGAGAATTGCTCTCAACTGGACCCTCTAATTCATTCGTTCCATTTGGATTGTCACTTCTTGGAACTCCAAGAAGTATTCAACAAACCAAGAGTTGTGAACTGCCAGAGAGATTCAACGAATCCTTCATCAATCTCAATTCTGAAGTCAATTATTCTTAAAGAGGCTGGTGCAAACATAAAATCCGACATAAATCTAACCAGCAACCTCATAAAAAATTGAATAAATTCTTCATCAGAATGCCAAGCAATTCTTTGTTGTTGATCAAGAAGAATTTATTCATTTCCTCTAGTTGCAGGATTCTCCATTACCTGCAAAGAGGACAAACTAGGAGTAGAAGTGTGTTCATGTCTATGCATCAATTCTTCAGTACCATAATGTCTTCTTCCTTCAATAGTTCTTGAAGAACTTCCCTCATCATTTTCAGAGAAATGATTTTCATAAATCCCACTAGCACCATCTTCATACAAAGGATTACCAAAGGCCTGAAAAACTTGTGAGTTAGAATTTGAATGCTCCTGTCTTTCAAGACAACGTTCCAAATCAAAAGTTTCTTGTATGAGATCTAGCTCATCAAGAATTTTCTGGATCTCTTCAGCTCTCCCTCTATTTTCTTGTTCCCATGAAAGTTGAACAACAAAAATGCGATTCTCTACTTCTAATAAAGCCTCATGCACTTCTTGCAAGTTAGTTTTAGTTTGTTTGTTCCACTCCAGTGCCTTGTCAACAATTTTAGCAGCCCTATCTTAATCCCAAATAATGAGCAAAAGACTTGATTTAAATTCTTGCAAGGCATTCTTAATTGACTTCATATCGGCCATATAAATGCAACATATGTCTACATCTTTGGGAACATCATTAATTAATTCTTCTAATTGCCGATGAATATCATCAAGTTTAGATAAAACTTGAATTTCTTTTTCAATAGTTGATGAACTTGGGCTGCATTCCTCATGATCAGGTTGAGATAATGTAGTGCTGTTTTGATGTACAAAGATGTCAAAAATTCTTTCAGCTATACTTCTCAAATTATCTCGCATCTGATGTATGTTTTTCATCATCTCATCTATGGTGTCTCCCAATTCATTAGCTTTTCACCTTAGCCTGGCTTCAAGCAAAGAGAACTCTGCTTTGTGATCACTAGAATCAACTTCTTCCATGTTTGAATCAGCAATAGTGAAAGTTGAGTCTCCCGCCTCAACCTCCTCAGTCTTTTCTTGCTGCTCTATCTAGAATCCTCCAGAGTTTCGAAGGTGTAGAAGGAAATCATTAGCTGGTAGGATGTCATCAACTGAAGACGCCTTTTCAGACTCAGATGGTTCAACTCTTGGCATTTCATCTTGAACTTCTGTAGCACAAGTAGTCACACTACCTCCTTCAAGAAGGGACATGGATACCTCACGTAGCTCTATTTTTTTTGTAGCCACATCACACACATTTGTAGAATGTTTGAATTCTTCATGTGTCATGGTGGCTGCAGTAGTCCTATCGCATTCTTTAGAAGAATGCATGGTCACTTCTTGTGTCTCCAGAGTAGGTATCGTCTCAATGTACCCTGGTGCTGATTGAATGGACGAATGCATTTCCATAGGTGTCTTTTGAGATTCTTCTACGGAATCAATGGGTTTCCAAATCTCATTCCTTTCTTCAGCGTTCGAGTTCTCCACATTATTTTGTATGGTCTTCATCAAAAGGCCCTTCAATTTATCTTCACAAAGACGAAACAAGTCTTTGATCAATTTCTTAGCAGTAGGAGAAATCTGCTCTTCTTGCTCATAAACTTCTAAGAGGAAAGATTGAACATTTTGAGGAAGAACTTCAACTTCGTGAATTATCAAAATAAGAATATTTTGGTCAGCAACAGATACTTCCTTCACTTGCTCACTCCACATTGAATTGAAGAGATAGTGGAACAATTGATAAATCTGGTTTTGCATAACCAAATCTATTAGCAACAAACTTATTTTGAGCATAGAAAAAGTTTTTAAAATAACTACTCTTCTTGGGTAAAGACTTCTTTGTGTTTCATCTAAATCCTGGAAACTCTCAACAATCAAGTGCAACACTTTCTTCATGGTGTCATCATCATACAACATCATTGGTGCCAGGATCCTCATCATTTCATTGAGACAAGAAGTAACCAACAAATTAACCTCTTCATCTAGATGCATCAACCAATAAGGTTGATTCATAGAGATCATTGCTAGAGTTAAAGCCTTCATAACTATCTCAGTAGGTGACTGGTTCACCGTTCTTAAACACTGTTCTAGCTTGTGAAGAACGCTTGCCTCCTCTTCCTCTGACTTGCATTCTTCATTGAGCCTCTTCCCAGCTGTGTAAAGAGATTTTTCCAAACTCAACTCTTCATTAGAAGCCATGATCAAATCAACTTCTAATAGAACTTTGTTACCCCTGGTGATACACTGCAATACCCTGTCACTAAAGCACTGAACATATAGAATGGCAGGACAACATGCTCTGATACTACTGAAATATTCCCCTTACTTTTTTCCCCAAATTTCAACACACAAACCAGCAACAAGTCATTGATTAGCGTTAGCATCCAAATGCAAATCAGCGTGGAAGTAACTCTAACCAAGAATGTTCACCAAGATCCCAATGTGGGTGAGGTGATAGCATATGGTCAGAGGATCATTAGGAATAAATTGAACTGAAATTACAATTTATCTGCTGACGCACATCCACAAACAGTGGGGATTCTCCACTTATTCAGTGGGTGATATTACACAAGCTTAAAGGCGGCAAGCCAGCCAAGAAATCCACTCTACCACTTATTAACGTGGGGGGAATATTGTCCACACAACCACTTATTAAGTGGGGGGGAAATACAAACAAGAAAGATGCTTATTCTAAAACTCAACCACTCAATTGTGGGACTGTAAACAAATATAAAATTGCAGTAAATAAAGAAAGAGCTGTTAGTAGTACTAACTAGCTTTACAAAGAATAAGAACATTTCCAAATGAAATAGATAAGCTTCCTAAAATCATAAAACAGTTAGAGTAACACTTCCTCTAACGTTTACAATGACATAAGATGAAGAAATGAAGCTCAACTATCAAAATACAATTATTTAATAAGTCTGATATAGAAACAACATTAACAGAAAATCAGACCTGCAATGTCAAACCTCATAGAAATGGACGTAACTTTGTCAAATCAGCTCTGAAAGCTCTCATACCATAAGCGAACAACAACTAAGAACTAGGCATCCATATTCCATCAAAGAAATGAGCCAGAAACAGAGGATAACAGAAAGCTCAAATCCCAATGCAACCACAGGAAGGTACGACCTCCTTGGAGAAGTCAACCTTCTCTAGAAAAATCAGCAGTCCGAAATAAAATCCCAAACTTTCCAGGAAGGGTCGCCCCACACAGAAAAACAGATCGGGCAAATATCCAGAATGAAACAAAAATCAAAGGTGAAGCAATGAGCATAAATTCGTTTCAGCCATTGACAACAGTAGTACAAACAGATTATAAATCAGCAATCTGTTTGTAATCAAAATCAGCATTGAGCACTATCCACATTCCTGAATGAAGCATGGTCTTCAAAAATCTTCCTAGGAAGCCATAGTTGCAGGCCCGAAGAAAGAATGATTTGCTAAGCTTCCCCTTAGCTAGGTTTTGGATTCATTCCAGCAGCGTAACTTTGCTTTCCAAAAACATTCATAATCAACTCCTCAAACAACAACAATAAATAAGCTTCAATTGGCAACTTAATCACTTCAAATTCCAAGAAGTTGAATGACTTCAACTTCCAAGAGGGACGCCACCTTTAAGCATTTTACCTTTTGAAATAATAAAACTTTATTCAACCTCCTTTAGGCATCCAACTTAATAATGCAATAATAAAGCATTTAATAAATCATTAAATGCACAATTGACCCCTTAATGTCCCCTCTTTAAAACAACATGTAGTTGTTACTCCTAGGCGTGGGGTACAATTGAGAAACATAAAATTGACTAAGTATAAACTCAGCCCATGGAGATAACCAAAAACCAAAGCCAAACTGAAACTGATGGATGGCAAGATGACTTGAGCTGAACTGATGACGATGCCACTGCCACAATTAGACTTATTAAAAATAGCCAACTGCTATAAATAGTAAATCCACAACAAAAACCAACAGAAAATTGAACTGAGCAGTATCATGACTTACTAAAAATGGTAAGTGCCCGGAAAAATTATCAGATTCAAATGCATAACACACCACCTTGGAGGTCCCTGAAAGACCTAGAGAATCCCAGAAACTATTTGCAAGCAAACCCTCGAAAAAGCATTTGAAAGAGGAAACCCTAATTTTTTGCTTCAACTTAGCCTATGGATTTCCAGAAATAGGCTAAATCCAATTGAATAGCATAGGGCTAAAATGGGGACATTACAATGAGCATCCTATTTCTATCTTTTGTGATAACACGAGTGCCATTAATATTTCAAAAAATCCAATTATGCACTATAGGACTAAACATATTTCTATCAAGTATCGTTTTTTGAGAGAACAAGTTAGTGATCGGTAAGTTAAGTTGGAATATGTCACTACTAAAGAGCAGATTGCAGATATATTTACTAAGCCTCTACCAAAGGAAACATTTGAAAGTTGAATACTTGCAGAAGAAGTTGGGAGTGATTTCACTCCATTTTTGAGTAGTTGTTTACACTCAAGGGGAGCCCTTCATTGTCATATTTTATCAGCCCTGCTTCAGTTATGCAAGTTGTTCAGTTTTCCATTGATGTCAAAGGGGGAGTAGTGAGTAGAATAAAGAATGTTAAGGCGTCTATAGATAGAGCCTAAAAACCAACTATTTCCACCATTGCAGGCATGAAAAATGACAACACTGTGTTTTGAATAATTCAAAGAGATGAATGGCGGGTTTCAAAGGTGAGTCGACCTTAGTTTAGTGATAGCAACCAAAGAATGTTTCAATCTTGCACATGCTAAAAACTGTAATTTGACACCTATAGGCGTTCCTCATTTTTGGCGCAATTATTCAAAAAATCAGTTTGATGATTCAACATTTAAGAATTAGTCAAGGTTGAATGCAAACCATATTGCCATTTTACAGTGTTTGATTGCCAAACACACAGCTGCGTTGGAGTTTCAGTGACTTAGTCATGGCGTGAATACTCCAGGAGCGCGTATTTCTTCTCATGGCAGCTTCATTTCATTTTTCCTCTTTTCAAAACTTTCAACTATAGTTATGAATGAAATATTTCCCCTTTATAAGCTTGGTGTCATTTATCTCCAAAGGCTCGATTCAAATAAAAATGATTTGATATAACCTCACTTGATATAAATCGGTTCCCATAGTTCAATCAATATATTTTCCAAATGAGAATAGCCCGATTTTGATACATTCGGCTAAAGACATTTATTGTTTTTCCCATAGTTTAACTTTAATATTTACTCGAAGTAAAATTTAATCTTTTAATTTTCACTTTAGAGATTTAAAATATTTTAAATTATATATATATATATATATATATATTTATATATTATATATATATATTTATTAAGTAACTATTAATATATATATATTAAGTAACTATATATATATATTAACTAACTATTAATATATACATACATATATATATATATATTTTTTTTTTCTTCTTATAACTCACGTAATATATATATGTATATATATTATAGTAAAATAATATATACATATATATATTATTTTACTATAATATATATACATATATTTACACATATAATATATATAAATATATATTTACATATCTATGTATATATCGTTTAATAACCATACATATATATGTTAATTACCAGACAATAATAACACAATATTAGTTCTATCCACAGATAATAGGTAGCGTGTGTATGTATATACATGTATATAACCGTATATACCTCTGTGTATGTATACCACGTTGACACATACGTATGAGCATATCCATCTACCGATGATACGTCTGTATCAATATGTTTATACATATGGATACGTGTACATAATGTATATATGTGTATACATACCCACTCAACCTATACACATATATCCTTTCACGTTTTCCACATAATGATCATAGTACAACAAGTCAGATAGACAAACAAACATCACTCACAAAGCATAAAGAAGTAAACAAGACTCCTAAAGCCTATGGATGACTTATCAAGACCAACTTAATTGACTTGGTTCCTCCAAACCTATAATGACATGTGTGTATATGCTCAAGTGGTGTAATGTTCCCATTTTTTTGCGAGCATCAGTTATTGTTGGATTAGCCTATCATTTTGACCCTCGTAGGCTAATGGACTTGATTAAAGGGTCTTCAGGGGCTATTACTTGGTCGATTGGTGACATTACTTCTCTCCAGTGCTTTGCTAGGTTTAGTATTTGGCTTTGACAGTGGGTTGTGAGCTCAGATTGATGCATTTACTATTTATAGTAAGTCACCTTGGCAATGAGTCAAAGTTACCATTATTAGTAGGGCACCTGGTCATATGTGGATTTGCAGTGTTGACTTCAGTTTCAGTTGATATGGTGTAATTTTGTGCATTTAATGAGTTATTATACTTTTTAATGGCTTTTAAATGATATTTAATTATAAAAGTATATTATAAAGTTATTATTTAACTTTATAAAGAGTGGGGCCATTTTAAAGTGAATGTGTAATTAATAATTCATGAAAAAGCTCACCATAACTAGGTGATATAATATAAAGTCAACAACTAAAGTTATTTTGAGATATATATTAAATGATTAAAAGCATATTTGGAGGGAATTGTTTGAGAAGTATTTAAGGATTCAAAAGCAAATCGACCTCATCCATTATGAGCATTTGAATTTGTCTTTGTGAGTTCTGGGATTGGAGCTTGAGACCTAGGGTTTCAGCTGCTAGTCTTCATACCAGCATTGAAGAACGTGCCCTCTTCAGTGTTTATGCAATCTTGAGGTTGTGAGAGATCAGCCAAATCATTGCCTGAGAGTTGGCTTCATTCAGGAGTCATCATTGAGCAGATTTGTGAGATTCACATCAGGGTTTCTTCATCAGAGGATCATTATCCGGGTATGAATGTTTTCATTGTAATTTCATGACATTATTTGGAATAAAATTATATTTTGCTTTCGCATTTCTGTGCTCTGTAAATTCTATGCATTTTATTTGGTAAAATCTTCATAGAAATGCCAAAGTTAGATCAGGAAGAACTAGGGGTTTCTTACAAGTGGTTCTCATTACTATTTACCCGACCAAGCTCCTCTCCCTAGTGATATTTCTCCTCTGCTTGGAGGAATGGTTCGCACACCTGCATTCCATGACACGATAACGAGAGTCATATGTTCACAACAAAGCAGTTTACATGAAACATCTCAAAAGTTAGAATAAACATTATTCAACAACTTGCATGCAACATTCATCTAGGATTACATCAATAGAAGTAACAATCAAACGAGACAATCATTAAATGGAACACACTCATATTGATAACAAGAACATGATGTTTTATTTCTGACATTGATTCAACCATTACAATCAATTGCCCTATGCAATAGTAGCTATACAATCGAGGTGTAACACATCCCCTCTAATTGACACTTTAAGTGTATATATCTCCAATCCTTTCCTTCATTTTGTAGACTATGTTTCTTATGCTTGGATAGTAGACACGGTCTACACTTATTTCCTCTTGACATAAACTGTTGTGCTTATGCATTCAATCTCCATTTATATATATTTTCAATCATTTTAATTGTAAGATTGGCCTTAGAGGACTTGGTAGATTTGATGTACTATAAACATGGCAAATACCGTTTTTGACGTATATTCTATATCTAATTTGCATATAATGATTGATTCCTGTTAATTTTGCACTTGAGTATATGACCCTTGTAGATGATCGAGTGGCTTCTTAAGATGCGCCCAGATCTGTAGTTAGATATATATAGAATAGCTCCGTTGGGGCAACCTCGAGTTTCTGTAGAACTGAGCTGATATTCTAAGTAATCTATATCATTTGATTACATTTCCAATCTTTATTTATATCCTGCCAAAGGATATGTCCTTCTGTGGAGGTTGTGTCTTCTTTCCTTTGGATGGATGTGTCCCTTAAAGCCATCGCTGCCTTTAATAGATGTTATCTTACATTAATTAATATATTGTGGTCATTAACTAATTTATCCTTCTTTATTATTGATGACCCTTCAACGTCTGACTTAAGACTTCCCTTGATTATTATTTGAGAGTTTGTCCGATACTAATCACTATTATTAGAAGCCATTTTTTTCATATGAGTAGCTTCCAGGATAAGGACGTCGAGCCCCCTAAAGGGAATATACAATCCCCTGATGGATCCAAGCTACTGACTCCCGTGAGTATGGTCTGCTTCGAGGAGTCTTGATAATAATAATCAATGAAATCTCCGCTTGTATGCATACTCATGATTGATTACATGCCATGATAGGTAGTAATTGAATGACAATCTACATATATACAACCTGTGATGTTAAAGACATATAGGCATATGACCCTCTGATGTCTAACACCGCAGATGATAATTACCATGATATATGTATCGACTCCTCTTTTGTCTTGTTGCCACAAGAGTTTCACAAGTCAAAGGAGTATGCGCTAGGGAGAATTTGAAGCGGCTACGCGTTCAAGATTTTCGACTCCTTGCCATTATCGATGGTCCTTCTCAACAGATACGTGGCTGCTTAATATATCTTGCTTCCTTTCAGGAATGAAATACAAAGGGGTTTTGAATTGTAGAACCCGATTCCTCATGAGTGACGACATATACATGGTTGACCCCCCCTTTCATATTGTATAGTGCAAATATTATAATATTGGTTTGACGTTGCGTATTGCTGAGGACAAGGTAGGCGGCTGTATAAACAAGAATATTAATGACTCATGCTTAATTGCCATGATTTATAATGTCTCCTTTGCCTCCTGAGGTCTCTATTGATGCTCGCTATGTTTTCCGAATAAAATATAATCACTGATGTTTGCTTCGCCATGTATACGATCTGTTACCTTAAATGTATGATGATATTTATCTTCGATGCTGATAAGAAAGTCGACCATAATGGTAAAGTTTGTAATGTCTCTCATATAATATTATATCAAGATATTATGGAGTTTATTTTAATTATATATATATTTTAATATCCATATTATTTTAGTATTTATAATGTTATTTATAATATTTATGATTATAATATTGTCTTTGACAATTATAATCATAACTATATCAAAATTTTGAATATGCTTTTGTTATCTTATGGTCATGTTTCGGGGACATGACAACAAGTTATGAAGATTGTTGAAATGGAAGGGATCGATGTTCTATTACAGGTTAATGAGTTGGTGCTTCAGCTGTTCGAAGTTGCTGCTTCAAGGAAGTTGGTGCTTCCAGTGAGTTGGTGCTCACTTTTGTAATCTGGAGATTGTAGTCTCCTGGGTTGGTGTCCTTTTGAAGATTAATGAAAGCAACTGTTTTGCCATGGTTTTTTACCCGAAAGGGTTTTTCACATGATATTGGTGTTGTTCTTGTCTAATGTTTGCTCTTACTGTTTAGATTGCTGATTCCTATGGTTTAAAGTTTTGAAGTTTTAAATTGCTGATTCACCCCCCACTGGCCTCCCCCACCCAGTATTTTCTGTGTGCTCTCTTCGAGAACTAGGTGCAATGCCTTTCATGATCACTCCTTATTTCTACCTGCATACATATAAGGAGAAGATGGATAAGTCTATTAAGGAATTGTTGAAAAATGGGCCACATTAGACTTAGCTCTAACACTTTTTTTTCTTTAATGGTACTTGTGAAAAAGGAGGATGGCACCATGAGGATGGGTATAGACTATAGAGCCCTAAGCAAAAAGACAATAAACAATAGATTTCCCATTCACAAGATTGATGAGCTCATTGATTCAAGTTACGTGGGTAGTCTACTTCTCAAAGATTGATTTGAGATTAGTCTATCATCAAATCTGTGTCTATGATAGGATGTACACAAGATAGCATTTAGATGCCATTATGGACACTTTGAGTACCATTCATGCAATTTGGCTTGACTAATGCATTGGCCTCTTTCCAATCTGCAATGAACTAGGTGTTTAGTAGTTAATTGTGGAAGTTTGTTCTAGTATTTTTTGATGATATTTTGATATAAAACAAAACATTGGATGATCATATAAGGCACCTAGATACAATCCTTGGAATTCTAAAGCAATAGGTCTTGTTTGCAAAAGAATCTAAGTGTTAGTTTATGGTCACGTAGATTTTGTATTTGGGTCATGTCTTTAGTGTTCAAGGTGTGTAGGTGGATCAACAAAGGTTTGTGTCATCGTGGATTGGCCACTCACTACCGCACTAACATAGTTGAGAGCTTTCTTTGTCCCATGCAACTACTATAGGAGGTTCATTAAGGGGTTTTCACAACTAGGAACACCCCAAATAGACATGACGAAGAAAGGAGCCTTTGAATGGATTGATGCAACATGAAGCTTTTGATAAGTGTAAGGAGGTAATTAGTTCTTGCCCTATACTTGCCATTCCTGATTTTTCACAACCCTTTGAGTACTGTTAATGCAAAATGGGCACCCCATTTGTAAGCGAGAAATTGAAGGCTTCAAAAAGGGGGTTCTCCATTTATGCAAAGAGATGCTTGCCATTATGCATGCTTTGGAAAGGTTCAGGAAATATATAGTTTGGATTCTTCCTTTTTTCTTTTTTCTTTCATACTCTTCTTTTCTTCTCTTTTTTATGGCCATTTTATATATTGTATATTTGGTTATTTGACTAGGGAGGTGAGATATGTTAGATTTGTGCTTAAAACAAACTACAATAGCCTGAATTTTTTTTGGGCCAAAAGGCTTAAATGAAAGGAGACAAAATGAGTAAGTAATCTCCAAGTCAATAATTTTTATATTGAATAAGTGAAGGGCAAAAAGAATGTAGTTGCTGATGCTTTTTCTCATAGTTACACCGCCGTCGGGGATGGGGGGACAGGTTTTCGGGACGGGGGAACAAAAGGGTCCTCAATTTGGGGATGGCGGGGTGACGGTGACGGGGGGCCGCGGGGGGGGGGTCTATATACTATATACTATACATATGGTACTTAAAAGGCTAGCTATGAAAAGATCTATAAGACTATTAAGAAGAAGTAAAATAGCAAAATTGCAAATGCCAAATTGAAATACTAAATAGTAAATACTTGAACATTGGACAATGAAGTTATGAACATTGAAGTTTTCAATATTGAATTACTAATTAGAAATTAGAATACTCAATACTACAATTGTCGAATCAGCAAATGGAAGATTTCTATTATATGATATCAAAAATATCTGATCATAAAGATGATTACATTGTTACAATGAGTAGCATGACATCAAAAGTTCAAAACAAGTACAAAATCATAATAACAAAATGTAGTGAAGGAGGCAGAGGCCTCTAATCATCCCTCGGGAGGTTGGTAAACTCATCACTGGAACCACTAGACTCCCCAAGGTCAAGATCCGCCAAAGGAACACCAACCAGCCCTAAATCTGAAGCATCCTCATCCTCATAAATTTGTGATGGTTCCTCTGGCTCTACATCCCATCGTGTTACTGGGCTCTCCTTGTACACGTGTCCTGCGGTCAATGATACACAAGGCACTATGTACAACCACTAGCTTCTTAGCTCTCCTAGAGGTAAGTCTATTCCTCTTAAGAGAGTGGATGAAGCTATAATAAGTAGACCAGTTCCTCTCAAAAGCTAAAGTACTAGAAACCTGAGACAACAAACGAATGGCTAGTGTGGTAGCCAGTGATTTCGGTCCATGGCAAGTCCACCACAAAATCGGATCCTCCTGTGCCATAGTTCTTATGTTCGCCTTTGCCGCAACCTTACAACCCCTAAGAGTAGCACAATTTGTCCACTCAGTGCGAATGTTGCCAGCAATTTCAGCATCATACATCCTATCAATGCACCTGAAGAACCCTTCCTTCATCTCATCATCCTGAATTGGTGTAACCCTACCAGGCCTAGGCATGTACCACTTTAGATTCAATGCATAAGCAACCCTGTGCAAGGGAGTGTTTAGGCTGTCCCATCTACGCTGAATAGTAGGCTGAATGTAAACATTGTAGAATGCTAAAGTGGGGTCTTTCTCTTGCAGAACTGCCCTCATTTGGCCAAGCATAAAATCAATGCACTCATACACCTCTCCAAGGTTAGGTGCATCCCCATCCCCATATTTGATGACCTGGACAACTGGTTTAATGATGGCGACAATATATTTTGCATCATTCCAAAATGCATCACTCTTCACTATCTCCTTCACCCTCTTCCCCTGCTCTGTCCTGGCCCCATCCCACCGATTCCATTCTTGCGTCATAACCATGAGTTGTAGTGGCTCTTGCAACTCAAGCATTCTCTCCAAAAGAATGAAATAGGATGCATATCTGGTCTCAACTGGTTTCAAGAACTCCTTCGCGAAGCTCCTGAACATTGCATGTGAAGTGTGGTGGTTGCAAATATACATCTGCACATCTCTTGCATTGCTGACCACTCCTCTAATCCACTCAATCTTCCCCATGTCCTTGAGTGCATTGTTCATGGCATGCACACAACATGGAGTCCACCAAATATGTCTGTATGCTGCCTCAATAAGCCTCCCTGCAGCTCTGCACACATGTGCTGCATTTGTCACTACTTGGACTACATTTTGTGGCCCAATCTCCTCAATAGCTGCCCGAAGGATATCAAACTGAAAATCAACATCTTTTCGATGCCCTGAATAATCAACCGCCCTGAGAAAGAATGGGCCCTCTGAGCATGTAACTATGACATTGATGAGTGGACGATGCCTTATGTCCATCCACCCATCCATAACCATGCTGCATCTAGACTCCTCCCAACATGCCCTCATCGTCTCCATCAATGAATTGATCTTGGCATAGTTGTTATCCAAGATCGTGGTCCTCAATTTGTGCTCACCTGGTGGCACATATGATAGTCTTCCCTTCGCCGCCATTGACATCATCTCCTTCTAATAAGGAGATCGAGCTACATGAAATGGGATTCCATTGGCAAAAAAAAACTTGCCAATGGAATCATCTATCTAATCCCTTAGGTGCACATTAAACAAATCAGCTATGGGGTTAGGCTGACTTTGCATCTTGCGTTTCCCCTTGCCCTGTTGTGATTCAGCTATAGCACTATAAGTGGATGAAGGTCTTGAGGCTGAACCTGACAATGTTCCTGCTCTTTGATGCGATGTAGGAGTAGAAATATGTGGCTTCCTCTACATTTGCTGCTCCTGAATCTGCTGAATAGTCTGAATATGTTGCCTACTAGACAAGGTAGTAGGCATTGGAATTCTCATGTCATTTGGAACACCCCAAAGCTTGTTGAACTCAATTCTTTATTTCAGATTTTTAGGATCCTTCAAAAAATTACATGCTCCCACACCTTTTCCTGGCCAAAAGAGGAAGTGTGCATTAACTTTGGTGATGCTTCCAAACCAATCATCACCACAAAAGTTGCATTTCCATTTCCTCGTACCACCACTTGATGACGTTGGGGCTGTTATTCTTGTTGCAAACTGTTTGAGTGGAGATTTGGGATCATAAGGACCCCTAGCCCACTCTGCCAAAAGCTGGGAGGGGCAATCAGTAGCAACTGGTGCACTAGCTATGGAACTAGTTTGCCCTTCCGGATTTGACCCATGCTCACCCCCCTTATTGGGCTCATCCTCATGCTCAGGTTTATATTTTGATTGGCTCTCACTACGAGAATGAGTTTCCATCTCATCTTCACTCATTTCATGACTGTGGGAGCTCATTTTGGCACTGCATTTCACAAAATGATTTTTTTTTTTCAATAAACACAGTTTCAGGTTATGCCCTACTTTAAAATTAAAAAAAATATAACTCTATATTTTAAATTTTTTAACAAATTTTAAATTGCAAAACAAAATCTAAATTAATTTAGAAAATGAAACAACAAGAAATGAAAAAGCATTGAAAATCAGAAAATAAAATAAAAAATCAGCTAAAAACCCTACCTTTTGCTTGAAAAATCTCTTCAACAAGGTGAAGAATCTTTCTCCTTTTCTTCTTCTTGCTCCTTGACACTCCTCTTTCACTTGCAATCACTCCTTTCACTCCTCCAATCACTCTTTCCTCAGCTCTTCACTCTTCTTCTTCTTGCTGTAGCAAACAAGTAGAAATGCAAATGTGAATAAAAATGAAGCTTGGAGGGCCTTTTGAAGGCATGGAAGAGTGTAGATGGGCCCCACATGCCCTTAGGGTTCAAATAGAACCAAAAATATAATAAAAAAATGTGTTAATTTTTTTTTAAAACAAACTTTTTTAAGTGGCCGCCACGGGGGATGCCTGGGCGTCCCCGAGATGCTCAAGGGATGCTCAGGCGTCTCCCTCAGCGTCTCGGAGATGTTGGGACGTTTCCTCATCTTTGGCGGCGAGGGAAAAAAATGGTGGCACCGTCGGAGACTTGGGAACGTCGTCCCCACGTCTCTGGGACATCCCCGTTCCGAGAACGCTAGGGCTTCCGGGGGGGACTCGTCCCCGGGGTTCACTGCTTTTTCTAGAATGTACACTCTTTGTTCTATTTCTGCCATTTTGGGTGATTGGAAGGTTCCTGTCATGGGAGAATATGCTAATAACACATTTTGTTACTAACATCTTAGATGAGACCATGGAGGATGACATGTATGTGATAGTAGATGGTCTGATTTTGTCCAAGGATAGAGTGTTTACAATCCTAAGTATAAGATGAAAGAGTAAGCCTTGAAGGCCTTGCATGATGGTGGGACATCTTGGAATCTAGAAAGCATACAAGAAAATCAGGGAAAGGTTCTCTTAGAAGGGCCTTAATGATGATGTACTCAAATACATTAAGGAGTGTACAACTTGTCAATAGAATAAGGCAACACATGTTTTTCGTGTAGGGTTACTACAACCATTAACTATTCCTAATTATAAGTGGGAGAGCATATTCATAGACTTCATCACAAGCCTTCCAAAGGTAAATGGCAGGAATTGTATTTGGGCTGCATGGATTGCCTAAGAATATTGTTAGTGACAGGGACAACTAACTTCTTAGCTCATTTTGGAAGGACGTATTTGACTTGACATATCTAAGCTCACCTCCAGTACCAGTTACCACTCGATAGGTAGACACAATATTAAATAAGTTGGTTGAACGATACTTTGGGAACTATGTCATAGACCAACAAGTAGCATGGGTCAAATGGTTGCACTTGGAAAGTGCTTCTACAACACCCCCCACATGCCCATTGTGATGACCCCTTTTATGGCTTTATATGGATATGATACACCAAAATTTACAGATATGGTGTTTACTAATATTAGGGTACTGGCAGCATGTGACTTGGTTCAACATAGCCAAGATATTCTGAGAGCACTCAAAGATAACCTATGGCAGGCTTAGAATCAACATAAAATTTATGTGCACTAGCACCATATTGAGAGAACATTTGAGGTTAGGAACACGGTCGTCTTGCGCTTTTAGCCTTATAGGTAGACTTCCATCGAGTGGAGCAGAGCTAAAAAAGTTAAGCCTCACTCTTATGGGTCGTATAGGATATGAAGAAGAGTTGGTGAAATAGCATGTGTTTTGGAATTGCTAATAGGTAGTCAAATTCATAATTTTTTCCACGTGTTTGGCTCTATAGGATCATAAGAGTTGAAGTAGCCTATGACTTGGAATTGCAAACATGCAGTCGGATTGACAATGTTTTCCATTTGTCTTGCCTCAAAAGGAACTTGGCCATCATATTGTGCTATATCAATTGATTTGCCACCCTTGGATGAGGAGGGAAAACTTATATTGGTTCTAGAGGCCATCATAGACATAAACAAAAAGATGCTAAGGTACAAAGCTGTTACAAAATACTTAGTCCGTTGGAAGAAACTACCTGACAAGGATGCCACTTGGGAGTGGCTAGAAATTTTTGAACATCCAAAACTAAATTGCTTGAGGAAAGAGCAATTTTGGGAAGGAGAGACTTGTAATATCCCCCTTTTTTATCCACAAAATTGAGTTTGTTAGTAGTTAGATAGGATCAAGTTTTTAGTTAGGATTTAGTTTGTGTTTAAATAAGGTAGTTGTGTCTTTTTGTCTTCTAGTTGAGCAACGACTAGGACTTTTGGTTAGGATCCTTGATTAGTAGAATAAGAAGCTAAGTTGGTCTTGCACTTGTTAGTTCATTGCCTAGTTAACCTACCTATTGATTGCCTTAATTTGAGGGTTTGCTTTATCAATTAGGTGCAAGCAAATTATGGGGAGTTCATTGTCAGTTAGAAACCACCAATTGTGGAATTGATGACCATTAATTTGGGATCTCCTAAATTGAAGATTATAAAATAGTTTTGGGAAAGAAGAAAGGATGTGATTTTGAATATCGCAAACAAACCATTTTCTTCTCTAGGTTGGACGTGGTGTTTCAATAGTTTTGCTTTAGAGACGAAACCCTTCCAAGCATGCTTATTAAAATCATTGTTAGGACAAAAATCCTCAAGGTGCAATGTGATTTCTAAAGTGTCAATAGGATCTTCAACAGTGTGTAGTTTGAATACTGGAATATCTAGTAATTTGTATCAGTTTGTTAGATTTCCAGTTGAGAGTATGTTGTTAGTAGAAGTTATAAAAAAAATATATTTGTTGTTGGAGCATTTTTTTGTATGTTATTTTTGCTTCTCATAAGGGTCATTACAATATTATCAACATTTTATGTGTTTGTTATTTGAGTGAAGGGACATCACAATCAGACCAAAATCTTGGGGCTTTTTGTCAATGAACTAGTAACATAGTAGACAAACTTTCACATGTATATCTATTTATCATTATTAGTCATTCAAAATTTTGTATTTTAAACTGTATGATTTATTTGTAGTTTATTCCAATTAAGCAATTTTAGTCTTTTATTAGTTTCACTGTATTTGAGGGTATATATTCTGGATGATGGTCTTGATTAAGGTACTGAATCCAAAAGACACCAAAACTTTAACACATATGGAGAGGTAATTAAGAGAACTAATTTCTTTCCTTTTTAAAAAATAGTTAAAAATTAATTATGCTGAGAGTCTTTTTACAGTGGCATCAAGGAGTCTCATGTCATGACCGTGTATATAAAAACTAAAATACAACAAACATATAATTAAAAAAATTTAAAAATATATAACTAAACTTCTGAAAAGTAACATATATGTATATAATATTTACTACAGTTTTCAAAATAAAAATAAGACATAAGAATCCCTGTTCAAGGGGTTGGTCGGGATAATTCGACTTCTTCCTTGAAGACTAAAAGAGGAAGCCTTGGTGCTTCTGGGGCAGTATGCATCCTAAGACATCATGATGGTTTGATAGTTGGAGTTGCTTCATCTAGACTAGTTGCTGGAACAAACAACAAAATAGAGGCCTAGGTGTTGCTCTTGGGACTTAATGTGCAAAAGTTTGACATAAAGAAGGTGCAAGTGGAGGGCTATTCCGTGATCATTGTTAATGCCATAAGAACAAAGGGCTCTAAGAACTGGAAAATAAATAGAATTTTCAGTTCAAATTTTCCTCTCCTTTATTATTTAGAAGATTATAAAATAAATCATGTTTATAGAGAGAATAATATTGTTGTAGATAAGCTGGCGAATTTTTCTACTGATAATGAGATGGGGTGGTTGGTTGACAAGTGTTTAGATAGGTGGAAGGAACTAGATCCAAATCATTTTAATAATGACATTGCTCATTGAGGAGAATAAGCCCTTTGAAATGACAGTGAGAAAGGTGGCGATGCATGCGAATTGAAGTCTAGATGTCCTTTTGTGGCTCTGGAACTTGCATCATTATGGAAAGATATGAAGAAAGATTATGAGGTAGTTTTATAATTTCTGCTCATTTGCAACCATGCCACATTTGTTTCTTTGAGAAGATGGATACCACAGTGAGGCTAACAACAAAGAAGAGGCAAATTTATTTTTTGAGGGAGATATCTTATCTTCATATAAGTAAAGATTTCAAGATTAGTGATCAAATTATGATTCATGTGGTGCAGGTGACACTGGGAGATCTCTTCCTTTCTATTGCACATAGATATAGAGTCAACACAAACATTTACTTAATGTTCATTGCTGTGTTCTTGGAAGTTGAGGCATCAAAAGAGTTGATAAGGTTTATTGTCGAGTGTTAAATCAAACCCAAATGGTGTTGGGTTGGGGCTATAGGTGCATTCTTGATGATGTGGTTTCAATTGTTGGATTTCATCCAAGCGGAGCTTTTTGGCTAGTTTTCAATCTTGTCCCGACTGCTCTTTGGATCCCCTTTGTTATAACAACAATTGGGACAAATTAAGAATTGCAGAAGCATCAATGTAAATGGGGAATTGAGTTTCTCAAATTTTCCACTGGTGCCATGCCTTCTTTGGGTATCAATTGGTCATTTTCTATTGATGATGTGTCTTTAAAAAGTGAAGAGGAGGAGAATGCTACTCAATAGCCAATAGTATTAAAAATGATATCTGGATTTAGGCCAAAAAGATATTTAGTGTGAATGATAGGCCTGGTTGAAAAGCACTAAATTGCTTACATTTAGTCTCACTTCTCTTTTAGACTTTTAGATTTTATCCTAGGCCATTAGAGTGAAATTGTTTTAGCTGGGAAAATTGCTTGTATTAACAAGGGGAACATATTACAATATATAGAGGAGGTAAATTACTGTAGACATTAAATGTCTACCTACCAACTACCTACCAACTATTGTAGATATAATTGACCATTTAACAATATAAGAATATAATATTCTAACACCCTCCCTTAATGGTCAATCGTCTAACTAGCCTATAGAAAACAATCTACAGGTCTTTTGGTCACAAATTCTTCAGAACACTCTGCTGTTGCTGAGACCCTCCCTGGATTTGTAGAATGTTAATGACCAAGAGAACCAAAAACCGTCCAGAAAAAAACAGAGAAGGCTGCCCCCTTCTTTAGAATGCTCTGCAACAAGAGACAAGAGCCTGCCATTGACTCTGCTACTTGAGATGAGTTTGCCACTAACCCTCCTAGAATCTGCAGAACTACTGACCAGAAATCATCACAAAACGTCCAACCTGACGTTGGGTAATAGAGCTGTCCCTCCTTGTAGCCAGAGACACATACTGAGAACAACTGCCACGATTTTGAGGAAAAATCGACAAACCCTCCAAACTTTTGCAAATGAGCATGACGCCCAGAACAGACTGCAAGAAGCCAGATGTGTAGATGTTCGCCCCGACAACTCTAGGTGCGACAAAAAAACTGACTGCAACAAACCATGATTTTTGAGGAAAAAATCGCCAAACCCAAGATTACAAATCATCGTTTTTTCGGAAAAAAGGGTAAAAACCAAATACCAGAGAGCCCTCCTGAATGACAAAAACCTTGACTAGGGTATATAGGAGAAAAACTCTTAATTTTTGAGGAGAAAATTATAAACCCTCCCAGAATAATTTTTTAGGAAAAAATTACAAAAACCCAAAATAATTTTTTTTCGAAGGGACAAAATTATTAAAAACCCAATAAACTGATTTTTTTTTTTTAAGGGAAAAAAATATTAAAAAACCCAAAACCAAAACATCTCTAGTTGGCCAAACAAAAAGGCATATCGTGTGCCCTAGCCGCGTTGTTGCAGGGAGATGAGGACATTGAACAAGGTAAGAACAAGGTACCCAAAAAATTTGGACGACAACCCAAAAATTTGCACAAAAAACCTACAAAGAATATGTAGGTAGAATTTCAAGCCGACAAAAAAATAGAGGCTTTTTGAAAAGAAACCCTAGTCGGCTTAACATAGTCAAATCTGGAAAAGTTGCAGAGGTCATGGCCTCAAATCGCGCCAAAGACAAGTGCGCCAAAAAGCAACGCAAGCTCCGGATTGTGCAAAACTGAGCTTTTCAGGAAGAAGCCATGATTCTGGAAGGGTCGTCACGTATAAGCAGACATGGGCTTAGAAACCCGTCGCAGGAGGTCGTGCAACCATAAAACAGAGACACGAAAACGTGCAGACGACCTGAGCAGGGAATAACGCCGTTGAAACTTCACGAACTAGAGGCTTCACACATGAAAAACAACCCGACACCAGAAGACAAATCATGGCCAGGGAAATCACGAAAAACGTGTCCAAACTGCGTTGAAAATTGCACTGTGAGAAAAAAAAAAAAAAGCGGGCTGGAAGACCTTCAAAAATCGTGTTTAGGAGGGTGTCAAAATCGTGGCTCTAAGCTGAGGAAAAAGAACGCGTGCAGGTTTTGGAGAAAACGCGAGCAGAGAACCACGAAAATTCGAATGTAAAAAAACCTGCGATTTTTTTATGCAAAAAAACCCTCGATTTCATGAAGAATTGAACATGTGATTTTTAAGAGTTAAAAAACTCATAAAAATAGGAAAAAAACGATCTTCAAACTCAAAAAAAAATTCAAGCGATAAATCACGAATCACAGATTTAAAAATGTCCTCCCAAAATCCTGGGCCCTCCCGTGAGGGAGTTAGACCCAGACCTGCTCTGATACCATGAAACAATTTTAGCTTGGAAAATTGCTTGTATTAACAAGGAGAACAAATTACAATATATAGAGGAGGTAAATTACTGTAGACATTAAATGTCTACCTATCGACTACCTACCAATTATTGTAGATATAATTGACCATTAAACAATATAAGAATATAATATTCTAACATAGGGAGTGCTTATATCTTGCATTTGTTCCTTGCAATATGAATTCCCAGAGAGATGAAGATGTTACTATTGGATGAAAGACTGTATTTAGAAAAATATTCCTACATAGAAATATATAGTGTTGTCTTGAGTGAGTTTGGCCACTTCATAGCTTCAAAGAATCATGATGTTTGCGCTCTTTGAGACACATACAAGAAATATGCTCATGAATGGTGCTACCTGTTGTGACCTTTTCACACATTACCCCATTCAAGGTGGGGTCCCCTTAATTTTTGCTTCATTTGGGTCTTTTGGCTTTGGTTTTGGGGTTGTCTCTCTCTGTCAGTTCTTTTTGTCTAGTGATGTGCTTGCCATTTGACCTAGATTTGGATTTTGGCTAAAGTCTGGAGGGCTTTTTGATGAATTAGGGTTTACAATCTTCAGGCTACTTTGAGGTCAAATTGAGTTGGCTAATCGAATTTTGAGCTTGGCACTGCGGTCAGAGGGCTTTAGGCAGGTCCCCACTGAATTTTCACTGAATTCTGACAACTTACTATTTTTAGTAAGTGCCCAATTTGGGACCATTTTCTCAGCATTTTTGAAATTCTGACTGCTACACTAGATTCAAGGCACTTCAAGATACCTACACGCAAAATTTGAGCTGAATTAGACAACTTGCCATTTTTAGCGGTCCGGGCTTCAGTAGCCAATATTTAGGGTTTTCATGTTGGACTTTCAGATGCGTGTCTGGAGATGGGTTTTTCGAGACCTTCGCGGTGATATAACATGCAAAATGAGATGATGACTTTCAACGATTCAGGCTTCAGAGGCTATTTTTAGGATGTGCATGCTGGATTTTTCGATGCATGTCAGTTATTATTTATGGGTTTTTCGAGAGCTTCGTAGCAATGTGACATGCAAGTAGAGTTGATCACTTTTCAAGGACTTGCTATTTTTAGCCAGTGCTCGCATGTTGATCATTTTTTTGGGTTTTTTGAGATCTCTCGGGCTGTGTGACATGCATACTCATCCGACAGCTGATCGGTCACTTTTTCAGACACTTACTATTTTTAGCAGGATCACTCCGGCAGCTGCCCAACACTTCAGCATCACAAACAAAGCGACATGCAACAAAAACGGGGTCAAACGAAGATCTTTTGAGCAACATGCAAGTCAGATTAGGGTTTCTAGCTTCGGGACCCAAAATGAGGGGTCAAACACCAGAATCTCCAAAAACCGATGTTTCCCATCGTGATCAATATCTTTCAAGGAGTCCACTGGTAAAATTTGAAGGCGATATGAGCACTTACTATTTATAGTAAGTCTCTTCGGATACATGGCTATAAATAGCAGGTCAGCATGAGGCACCAATGTGAGCAAGTCAAGCAAGTGACAAGGACCTCGTGGAGCGAATTTCAAATCAAACGGAGTTGCGGAAGTTTGAAAATCAGGAGCTTACTATTTTTAGTGGGTCCATGCAGAGGAATTAGGGTTTCCTAAAAAGTAGGGTGAAACACGAGGGTCACACAAAAGCTTCGTCCAGTCACGATCAACATCCTTCTACACGCAAAAATTGAGCTCTTTCGGAACACTTACTATTTTTAGTAGGTTACTAAAAATAGCAGGTGCATGCAAGCATCAGGTGCCAACAACTCAGTCACGTTACGAGGATCAAGGCAAAACGAAAATCAAGCCTTTCGGAGCTCGAAATCAACTCAAAGTGCAGGGAGCACGAAACTTTCTAAAAATAGTAGGTTAGGGCAAGCTGAGGGTAACATGAGCAATCCGCCCTAAGTCAGAGAAAAGGCTTGAAAATCATCCAGGTATGGTGAAGCTGAAAGCTTGACCCCTCAAATGCACCTGAACAGCATGGAGCTAGATAAAAATTTGCTAAGTCTGGAAAAATGGAAGCTCACAGGGCTAGATGTGCCCAAGCTTGAGGAGATATGGCATGAAATTTGTTTAAGATTGCTAAATTGGAAGTAGAGGACCCCAAATGCGCCCAAGCTTGAAGAGTCATGGAGAAATCTTCTAAGGCATTGAAATTGGAAGCTCCTCTAGTCAAATGCGCCTTAACTTGGAGAGGGTGAGTTTAAAAATTGCCTAAGTCTGGAAAATTGAAAGTAGCTCCCCTCATATGCGCCCAGCATGACAAGGAGGTGAAAATTCTTCTAAGTACTTGAAACTTGAAGCTCTCTACCCCAAATGCGCCTTGAGAAGAAGAGAAGGTTAAATTTTTTTCTAAGTGTCACAAATTGAAAGCACCATGGGTCAAATGCGCCCAAACTTGAAAGAGGAGGCCTTGAAAATTTCTAAGGTAAGTGAAATTGAAAGCTTCAGGGGTCAAATGCGCCCAAGCTGGAGGTTGGAGTCAGAAAATTTTCTAAGGTGTTGAAATTGGAAGCTACTCTAGTCAAATGCGCCTAAACCTGGAGAGGATGAGTTAAAAATTGTCTAAGTCTGAAAATCTTGAAGCTCAGCCTCTTGAATGTGCGTTGACTTGAAGAAAGAGGCTTGAAATTTAACTAAGTTTGGAAAATTGAAAGCTTGACTCCTCAAAATTGCCCAAGGTGAAGGAAAGTTGATGGAAGTTTGATCAAGTCACTGAAATTGAAACTACAAGGGGCTAAATGCGCCCAAACTTGAAGGAGGAGTCTTGAAAATTGGCCGAGTCCTCGAAATTGGAAGCTCCCACCCTCATATGCGCCTTAGCTTGGAGACAACTTGAAATTTTGTCTAAGGAAAGAAAACTAGAAGCTCTCACCTCCAAATGTGCCCAAGGCAAGAAGGGCCTTGAAAATTTTCTAAGGCA
This sequence comes from Sequoia sempervirens, assembly GCA_007258455.2. Taxonomy (NCBI): domain Eukaryota; kingdom Viridiplantae; phylum Streptophyta; class Pinopsida; order Cupressales; family Cupressaceae; genus Sequoia; species Sequoia sempervirens. The sequence continues at coordinate 29,251 of VDFB02114595.1, read as the reverse complement.
AATGAAAGTGAAAGCTAAGAGGGGTAAATGCACCTAAGTCAAAGAGATGGAGTGTTGAAAATTTTCTAAGGCAAGAAAACTTGAAGTAGCCCTGCCTAAATGAGCCTAACTTACATGGAGTGAAGTGAAATATTCTAGGTATGAGAAACTGAAAGTAGCTACCTCCGTATGCACCTTAACTTGGAGATGCCTTGAAAATTGACTAAGGCGTTGAAACTTGAAGCTGAACCTCCAAATGCGCCTAGGTTAAGGGTTGAAAGTAGAAATTTTGCTAAGTGCTTGAAATTGGAAGTAGCTACCCCCAAATGCGCCTAGCTAGAAGAGAAGCTCCAAAAGTTTTCTAAGTAATGAAAATTGAAAGCCCAAGGTCCCAAATGCGCCTAAGAGTTGAGAGGCAAGTTTGAAATTTTTCTAAGTGTGAAAAACGAAAGTTGAGGGGTGCAAATGCACCCAAGCCTAGGAGAGTATGAAAATTTATCTGAGTCATCAAAGATGTAAGTGTGACCCTCAAAATGTGCCCAACCTAAAGATGAATGTATGAAATTTTCTAAGGCGTGAGAATTAAAGGCGGGCTTAGTGAAATACGCCTCAGGCTAGAAGGTGGAATAAAAGGGAAAACATTGATAAAACTATTTTCTAAGGTTTAAAAAAAATTAAATGTCCCCCTTCATGAAGACACATGAATTAATAAAGTTGAAATATTTTCTAAGGGGAAATGTTTTGAGGGGAAAGGGACTTTGCCTTGTGATTTTAAATGCTGGAGATTACGACTGGAGAAATTTGTCTAAGGAAATAAAATATGCCCAAGTCGGAGGGTAGATAAAATTTTTCTAAGGTGAAGTACGCCTAGCATATTCAAACTGAAGTATGCCCTTGACGAGAATGGAGATATTTTTAAGTGTTGGAGTAATTTTAATAAATTTCCCATAGATGTTTCAGTCAACTGAATGCCACATCCAGTCAAGGTGGGAAATTTCAAATTTTTAGAAGGATGGAATCTCCAGCAATAGAAGATTCTATGACGACTGAGCATAACTTTTGTGACAACTCGCCAGTCATCTCTCCCAAATTGGAAAATGGCTAAGTAGTGGGGGAGTGAATTAAAAACAATTGCTAAACTAGGCGCCATTTTTCAATTATATAAACTCTAAAGCTCTTCATTTTTCTTCACAAGTTGCAGAGTTGAAATTGTGAGAGTGCTGAAGTTGAAAGTGAGTGCTGAGTGAGTGAGAAATTTCTGAGCTGAGTGAAATATTTTTCTAAGTGCTGTAGTAATATTGCTGAAGGTTCTAAATGTTGGAGTTTGAAGTTTGAATTTTGGAGTCCGAATTCTTGAGGTTTGGAGTTGGTAGTTTAGTGCTGAAGAACTTTCATTTTCGAGAGCTAACTCCGTATTTCTAGCCATCTCGTGGTAATTTTGTTTTTTTTAGTTGAAATTGTAATGCTTGAATTTTATTTTGCAGATGGTTGAAGTTCGAAGGGGAGATGTTGCCGGAACAAGCAAAGCTGTTGGTAGAGCTGGAAATATAGAAGCAGGCAAAGAAAATGCCTCTAGGCAGGCAATCATCAAACAGCTGAAGAAGTCATTTCTTCCTGAGTCAAAGTTTGTCTCGAAGCTCGGAGGGTTGAATGAGACTAACCTTGGTTTGTTCAACCTCGAGGCGTTCAAAAGGAGGATATAGGGGCAGGCTGGTCATTGTCCATCAGAGACATCGCACAACATCGTGAAAAGTGGATTGTATGCAGCTGCTGGTTTTCCACTAGCAATTCGATGTCCTTAGTTAATAATGGAGTGCGCAAATTATTATAGGCCAGACCACAGAACGATTGTCTCTTTGGACGGCAAGTTGTTGGCTAACTTCATACCTGAGGCTATTGGAGAGGCGTTCGGGATTCCAGCTGTGGAGAGAATGTTGTACAAGTCAAAAGAAGGGGCTGATAAAATGTACGCCTCATCTTTCGATAGGTGTGCAAAGAGAATTAATACATCATGCATGAGGAAGCCAAAACCTCCTGTCGCCAAGTTGCCTAAGCAAATTATCTCAGAGGAGCTGAAACAGGAGTACTGCGATTTAATCATGATGCTCAGCCGGGTGAATGGCAACCCACAGGCGTACGCTTTTGAGCCTTGGATGTTCTTCTACATTAGTGTAGTGTTGGAGGGAAAAGAGTATGTAGATTGGGCAAGAATGATCAGCGACAATATAGATGAGCAATTCAGAAGTTTGAGGAGAACTAGGACATTTTATATGAGCTCGTACGTCATCTATATGCTAGCTCGGATGATGAAGTATAAAGGATTGACATATCAGGAGCCAATTGGATGTGGTCCCGGTCAATTTAAAATCCATGAAGCTTGCAAGCAGTTGCATCTGACTAATACCTCCAGCTTCAAGAGAGTGAATGATGCTTTCACTATGCACATCACAAGGACTCTTCAATGGAGAACACAACAAAGAATATCCAAAGATGCACAAAAGTTGATTGAAGAGTACGGGTATTGGTTTATCCAATTCCCAAAGTTCACTTACATAAGGCTGCTGGGGTTCCATTCATACGCCTTCAGATTGCCAAGGTACCTCATAGACAGGATGGTAATGCTTGAAGTGTCTAGGCAACTCATTGCCTACGACAAAATCGTAAGGTAAAAGAAGAAAGGAGGATTGCACTTCCCTATCGTTATGGGAAATTCACTTGAAGAGTTCCCATCTTTGCAAGCAGCCAAGGAAGCAGAGGAGGAATTACAATTCTATCACCTCACTCTCCACACCAACCGACAGGACTTTGATCCTCACGGAAAGATTGGAATAGTACAGGGTGAAGAATATCGGCACAAGGCTCATGTTGAGGATTTTTGGGCGAATGCAGAAGATGAAGTTGAGATTCAGAGGAGGATGTTCTCTAGGTTACCTCTGAAATTGATCAGGCAATGCGAGGTTGTCCAAGTTCCAGACCAAGTGGATGAAGATGTCAATATTACACAACCCGATTATGAATCAGTGAGAGGCATGCCAGTCCCACCACCTGATTGGGCGGAACCGGAGATCACGGACTTGGACACGTTGTCTATGCTGGTCTTAACATTCACAAGGAGCTGGGTGGATAGACATGTTCACAGGCTTAAGAGCAAATCAATTGCCCTCATGTACAACCTCATGGGTGATCAAAGGCCACCGACATCAACAGGGAAGAGAAAACAGGCTGCCCAAGCTACAGAGCCACAGGAGGAGGATCTAGTTCAGCTAGAGCCTCAGAGGACGGAGGAGGCATCACCTACATAGCTGTTGACTCACTCTTCCAGCGTACAAGAAGTTTCATTATTTGTAAGTTAGAGGGTTAGAATGAGTGAAGAGCAAGAAATGGAGGAAGTCAATCAACCATTGCCTAGGGAGCCCAATAGTTAGAGTGCTAATACTCCTAGGGGTGCTAGCCAGCCGGATGCGGATGAGGAAATAGAAACAAACACTTGCCTGGATCGTGCGATTGAGGCAACCTTTGAAGATATTATAGAGACTGAAGCTCAGGGTTTTGAGGAAAACAGGTAGCACATGGAGACAGATGGGCCTCAACCAAATGTTGCTGAAGAGGAAGTTCGTGAAGCAGAAGCAACAGAGGAGCAGCCACTTATCATCTGCAACACTCAATAGGATGTCCCAAATTGGCTCACAAATGCGATAAGGAGAGACCAAGATAATGACATCGACCTACCAATAGAGATGGAGGAGCTCCTTAATAGAATAAGTGGATTGCCTAAGAAAAAAAGAGCCAAAAAATACTCTAGGTTTGAAACAGACGAGTACTGTTCATGCACTCATGTTGCAATTCCAAGGGAAGAATGTGATCGAGATGAAGCAATGCCTGAAAATTACACGATCACTATAGTTGAACTAGGACACCGCATAGAAGCACAAGTGATTGAAGAAGCTGAAAACTCCTTCCAGGGGTTGAAGGATAGACTGCTTCGAAAGGGAGGAAAATACAAGAGGCTGAAAAGGGAGCATAAGGCGTTAATTGGCTATGTACAACATCTAGCATGTCCATGTGCCCAAGAGAACCCAACGGTAGATCTTCCAACCGAGCTTCCACGAGAGTCAGTTAGTGGGTTCGAGGAAATGAAGAGGGCAATTCAGGAAGGAGACAAGTGGGTTGGCAGTGTTCGTGTTGAGGCTGAGAGATTCATTGAAGACCTTGTCTCCTCTTTCCAACATGCTTCCAACATCCTCTCCTGTATGGAGAACATTGAACAGGCATGAAGTGATACTCACATTTTTCAAGACAAGACTATTCCACGCCTAGTTGCTCTGATGCATATGCCAGTGCAGACTTTGATTGAAGGAGGGGTAATTCAGGCTGGAGATAGATATGATTTTCCCGGCTGGTATTCCGCAACATTCATCGTCTGAGGTTTCTTTGACATGGCAAAGACAGAGTCAGTCAAGATCAGAAAGGCCATGGGAAACATTCAAGAGGGTATCTTCAACATGCTCGAGGCATTGTTCGCAAAACGGCTAACTCCTGAGGAGGTGACAGTGGATGGTTTGAAGGGCAGATTGCACCCATTCTTCTCCAAAATGAGAATATTTGCTCAAGTTGACTTTGAGAATATCTCCACTTTCTCCGCCATTATTCAAAGCACTCAGGAATCCATCGAGGCCTAGAGAAAATCTTGTATCCGACAGGAGCAAACAATTGCCATCCTTGAGTATTAGCTTAACCTTACTCCAACCATTTTTGAGCAAGAAGTTCGGTTTGTTGCTTTCACAGTCAGAGAAAAGAACAATGGGAATAGGATCCTGGACGAGAATCTTCTAGAAGGGTAGTGGGCATTAATTTCCCATAGTGGTCAAAGGAGGAATCTGTCATTTTGTGCTCATTAATTGCACCACTCCTCCACCTTTTGGCGGTTACTAGGGCAGAACCTAGTCTAGGGTTGATGTGGCTCAATCTGAGCCTTCCATTGTAATTCAATCTGGACCGTCCATTGGGATTGGCCAACTATGTTAGAAGTATTGTCATTGATGTTAGGACAAATCAAGAATCAGTGTTGGAATAAAGTGCCTTTGATGATATCATAGACAGTGTAAAAACAAAGAGTCTAATCAGACCATTAGAGATATATAGATCATCATTGAACATTTCAGTTTGAATGTTGTGGATAAAGAATGCATCTACAATAGTCCAGATCAGAGTTAGTGCTACAAATCAATAAATAGATCGAATGGATATCATCTACAGATTGAAATAAAAATTCAGATCGAAACCTCTAGATTAACATTCAGCATTTTCATTTAGTTTGAAGAACAGTCAGATCAAAATCACAATTAAATCTCCAGATCGAATCTTCCAAATCAGATTGAGATATTCAGATCGAAACCTCCAAATTATTATCCACTTGAAGACATGAAGTATAACATAATACGTATAACATATAGATTAGAATACGTTGTTATTCAAACAGAAATCACAATACGTATTTAATTAAAACACAATACGTATTTAATTAATCAAAAATATTTTGCTAACCAACAGATGCGGATATCAAAAATATTTCGCTAATCAACAGATGCGGATAAAAAGACGTCTCTTTTAGCATTAAAGTCTTCACAAATCAACAAAGTTAAGACATTATAATTAAAATAATGGTTTGAGAAGAGTTATCGGGTGGTTTATCTTTCTGAAAGGATGCGTATTTTCTCTTCTTAGATTCCTATTGCTGGATGATGTTTTTTCAAGAATTGTGTCAGTCTGGAAATGACTGCATCTCTCACTAGAGAGGTCGAAGCTTTTTGAGGAGTTGTATTCCTTCATCTGTAGGCTGAATCGATATGCTATATGGTCACACATTAAAATTAATAATGAGTAAATACAAAAGAAAGGGGATAAAATTAGAATTTCGATTTAGTTATGAAGAGGCAGATCTAAAGAGTAGATGCGATCTTTCATAAAGAGACATGTAAACATTGAACAACATATATATGCAATATCCAAATCAAAGATGAGAGTGTGGTTGTTTTGAGGATTTGCAGATCAGTCAAGTGTCCCATCTCTTTGTGTGGGCTTAGGGTGATATCATTTATCACATAGAGCAGATTGGAGAGCTGGGATTGTAAAGATCAGATTGAAGGCAGTCTTACATCCATCAAGTCAAAGTTTGATACTTTGCACTAGGGGTTGGTGCTCCTTGTAGGTAGGTGCCTACTAAATTTGTAAAGGTCTAGGTGTTCCTTGTAGGCTACATTCTACTAAATCATCTTGTTGTAAATCTGAAGGTTGGTGCCTACTTTGAAAAATATTATTTCAATAAAGTTGTGTCAACTTGGGGAAATTGATTCATATCAAAAAGGTTGATTGTAATATGTTTGAAAAAGATTAAGAAATAAAAGTTTGTGATTGATTTATTGATTCACCCCCCCCCCTCTCAGTAAATCTTTTGTGCTCTTCAAACTATATAAAGGGGCATCCCCCCTCATTTGTACCTCATTAGAGATTAGATCATCAGAGAGAGAGATAGAGAGACAGCTTAGCTTAGCACAATTTGTTAGCATAGCATAGTTTGAAGAAGAAGGAAAGTTTTCCTTTGAAAGCTTTGTAAGAAATTGTTGTGAACACTCTCAATATAAAGAGTTATCATTGATGATGGTTTCATCTTGTGTTGTGAGTAGCTAGTGAGGTTTCTTCGTCCTTCTACTTCAAGTAGGACTTAAAGTAGAGTAATTTTCATTTTCATGCGAGTAGTTAGTTGTGGATTGTGGTGTTTGATCAAAACAGTTTCGTTTAATCCATACCACTAGCAAGCTTGCTGATGGTAAGTTTGTCTTGTGTGGTCGACTGTAATACTTTTTAAGCTTAATTTCGGTTATGATTCACATTTTGGCATGCGTCGTCGTGATGGTGTCCTTATGCTGAATTGTGATTTGAAAACTTCTCGCTACTCCTTTGAAGATTACACCGACTTGGTAGAAGCTGTCCAACGCAAGGCGAAGCAAAGTCTGGTTGAAGCCTGCTGAAGTTGATCCCACGTCTTGCTTTAGGATAAAACTTAGACCTTCTAAACTCTGCACTCATTTAAATTCCGCACATTTCTGGTTAGTATAGGAAACACATACCTCATTGCCAAATCATCTGCATCGCAAGTCCCTTTCCTCTTTAGTCTGCTGTCTGCTGCCAAGTACCTGTGAACAATAGTGTAAGTCCCCTCGTGAAAACAACAAATCACAATGAGCCAACTGAGTGTACTCCATTGCATTGAAGGAACCTTTAAGTTGAACGTATGATCTCTCTCGCAATCTTAGCATATGGAATACTTTGATCAAGAGAGAATGGAGTAGCCGTTGGATACTTTATTCTGCTGATTGGTGCGGTCACAAAAATCACATCAACACTACCTACAATGCCAAAGCTCTATTTAGCTGCAGCCTCGTGCGATAAAAGTTCTATTTCTATCTCAAGTACGCATCTTTTTAACTTTTAACTTCCTCATATTTCTTTCGCTGCTATATATTATGATTTATGTTTTATATTTGTAAATGCTGTATGCAAATTCAATAGGTTGTAAGTTCTTCTTTAGCTGAGTAGAATTAGAGTTCATATTTATTTATCCACTAAATTAAGTGCAACTGATTGGATGCAAAATAAGTTGAGGATTTGATTTTTCTGCACTCCAACCTGTCTCTTGTCACATAAGAGATTTGATTATAGTGAGGGGCTGATGAGGAATTGAGATATAACTCTTGAGTGTGCTGACTTAGATGCAATTGTTACATAGTTTGCTAAAGTCTCTCTACATGAGGCAGCATCCACATATGATATGGCTTGTTGGAGTGGCATTGCAGCTGATTGTGGTTCAAGTGAAATTGAATTGAATTTTTACTTTGATGGTCTTGATGAAGAGCAATATGAAAATTATTGAATATTGATTGTAATTTTTTATTTTGTATTGACATTTGACAAATCACTAAATTATGAATTTATGAGTATTTTCCTTTTTTTGCAAATTAACAGGTATTTAAATATTTTGTTTGTTGGTAATTATGAGTATTATTGTTTTTTTTTTAAATTTTTAATATACACTCGCACACACGCACACACGCACACACGCACACACGAATCTGTACCCGTACCCAAGGAAATAAATGTTGTAGTGGTGTACCCAAACTAGCGTTACAAGATTCAAACTCACCACAGACTTGGACTCAGAGCCCAGACTCGGCGCAATCTCTATAAATTGAAAAAACCATGAAATATATAAATTATTAAGGATTAAAAACTTGTTTCATCCACCCTTTAATAAATAAATTTTAAAGACAATTTAAACTAATCAAATAGAAGCTACTTTGATCACATACACAAGTATACATCGATTACATAAGTATAACCGTGAATTTTAGCTGAAGGAAACAACATTATTATATATAAATTTTGTCAAGTATTTAAGGCATCCAAATTCATGGATTATGATATCCATGGCATAAAAAAAAAAAATCACAACATAGAGTCATGAACTATGGTAAAAAGGAGCTTGTATCCCTGAGCCCAACATTACTAGCTTTATGTGGAGTCATTCACTTGTATCTCAAACAGGTTTGTAAATGTTGCTATAGCCTTAGTAGCATTACTTAGGATATGGTTTGACTTAGCAAACTAGAAGTATAAACATAATTCAATTGGAAGAAATAATGAAAAATTGAAAAAGTGTTGCTCTGCCACCCAACATGGTCCAAAAGGATTTTCATTTTTTTATATTTTTAAAAGTAGAGCAAGGATTTGGGAGTAGTGATCCTAGTGGGGTCAAACGGTAGAGCCACTTGTGGGGGTTTGGGGGCAAAGCCCCCAGTGGGGTCAAGGGGCAGCCTCTAAGACCACACAAACTTTCATGGCATATGCCAATTTTTAATAATTTTATCACTTTTAACCATCCTCCAAAAGTCCTCCAAATCCTTCAAAAAACACTTGACTTTCATGCTTTTACGTTTAAGCATTTTCAAATTTTTATGCTTTTTTTTTGTTGATTTTCATTGATCTAGCTGAGTCTACTTGTCAAGACTCATCGAGTCCAACAAGTCTAGTAGACTTGACAAGTTTGACTAGACTCACCAGGTACACAAGTCCCGACAAGTCCTCGTTTCAATGTGCTCGCCTCAGGGCTTGTTGAGTTTGGTTCAGTCTTGTAACTATGACCCAAAGTTGGTACTAGGACCAACAACTTAGCGCAATCTCATACTGCTTTTGAGATAAGGGGAAAACCCAAGTATTTGATGGGAAAAATTCCCCCTTCAAGCCTTATAATGTCAAGAATTGCCCTTTTATAGAAAATAGGGATCTTTAAAAACATAATATGGGATTTATTTCTATTTGCCTACCAACCTGACACTATTTCATGAGTTTAAATTTTTAAAAGTTGATGTAGATAGCTGATATCTTTTAGGAGGAGACTAGAGAAGAAAAGGGTGTCATCTTCAAAATGGAAAATGGAGTATTGTTCCCCTCTTACCAATGGAAATCCAAAACTTTTACCTTTGCATTTGGCCTCTCCTATTGTCTTACTTAATGTTTCACTCATTAATATAAACATGCATGGACTAATCAGATCCTTTTACTTAACCCTCAAGAGGTTTTGAATGCAGGACTTGCCAAACCATTAATGTAAATAAAATATGTGCAGCTATTGATCCATTTGATTAGCTACTTATTAGAGCCATATGTTTAAAGAGTATTTGAGTATTTGATATTAATGGTCAACTGCATCTATCAAATGTTTTGGAGACATTTAACTTAGTAATGATTTTTGCCTCATTTTATATTTTCAAGGAGTTTTGGCAATTTCAGGATTGTCAGATATTGTCCATCATCTACCTTTTTGAAACAAAATCTGATTGAGCATTAGAGATCAATATTACCAACAATTGTTTAGTTCTTGAAGCAATCAGTTTTGATACGATTTTATAAAATAATAAATCAAATTGCAGAAGGCAATAGGGCTATACTTGTCCATTTGCGACTTCTGCTTGAACAACTTCAGGGAGTAACACAAGCCTTGTGACATGCATTTGTTGAAGCACTTGTTTGTGGTTGTGTGATTATTTAAATGAGAAATAGGGTTGTTTGATAAACTAGTAGTCTATTGCATCCAATTTTTGTGACTTTTGTTTTGTAACAAATATTTGGATCAATTTTTTGCTTAGATAACATCTTGGAAAGCATAATATTTCAAGGGTCTATATGTAATCCTCAAGAACAGCTACATCTGTGTGCATGTGTCTCTGTTTTGATGTGTGTATATTGGGAGAGGGGAGAGGAGATGTTGGTAGGAATGGGGAAGAGAGGGAGTGTGTGTGTGTGTAGAGAGAGAGAGAGAGAGAGAGAGAGGGGTTCCGTTTTTCTTTTGATACTAAAATTGTGGTGTGTCCCATAAAATTTCTACAGATAGCACAAGCAAGAAGTAGTATGCGACATTCAGAAATTGCTCTTGCTCGGCGTATAACTGAGGAAGGGCGGGGCTTGGTTGTTGTAGTGAATAAAATGGATCTTTTAAAAGGAAAAGAAAATGCAAAATTACGAGAAAGAGTTATGGAGGCGGTGCCTGAAGAAATCCAGAAAATTCTACCCCAGGTATATTCATTTCCTATTTTGTGCTGACTTATTTTTCTTATTGAAATTAATTGTTGTTCCAATGATAAGCCTGGTCTCCATTGATATTATATTTATTAAAGTGACACATTTGAAAAATACTTGCTGAGATAAGGTAAATAAAATGTGCATACTGTAATGCACATTATAAGTAGAAAAACTCATTGATACTGGCATAAATTATATGTGGCAAGAAGAGGTCACATGGCAGTAAAATATATTTTTTGAATTAAGTTTAATAGTATTTCAATTTTATATTAGAACTAATGTGGGTTGAGTTCTAAGAATGTTTTGGTAAGTCAGCCTATGAATGCTAAAAATCTTGAGTTTTGTTAATTTTGCTATATTAATCAGCTAGAACCCACTAGTTTTTGCATGGAATATATTTGCTGTCAATAGAACTGTGATGCAGTTCATGTTTCTCATTAGCTGTTTGAGTTCTTAACAGTTAAGTCGATTCCTTTTTTTTTGTCCTAACCAGGTGTAATGTCCCACCCCAAATCGAACAATTCTTTCCAATTTGCTTCAGTTTGACATATGACACATTTCATCAAACATGTTGCATGCTAGTTCACTGAGTATTTAAAGAGTTTCAGAACTGCAAATAGGTTATATTAACAGCAGCAAAGAGAGATACTTGTTCATAGCATTAAAGTAGTACATTCAATACAATGGCTTGAAATTTAGAGCCTTAAACACAAATATTTCTGAGTAGTTCTATAACAGCAGTTCATATATGAAGAATACTCAGAAAATCGATACAAAGATATATGATACGCAAACTAATCTCAGTATAATTGTTATAGCAGATACTCATCTCAGATAATGAATTTCAGTCAATATATTTCAGACCAGAAACAACTAGACAGACTTCATACAAGGCTCAGAACGCAGGTAAAAAGCTCTCGGACCTGAAAATGCCTTCTTAAATGATACAACAGCTGATATGCTACATCAGAAAATATATTGAATGTTTGCTCCAGCATCTATACATCAATTCATATGAGAATTTTCTAACCTGGAAGTAATGTCTGATCACTTGTTCCCAGATTCTTCTTTAATCAGCTCCTGTTGAATAACCTTTCAAATACTATACTTGGTGCCCAGCCTTAAATAACATACCCCTGCCCACTTGAACAACAATTCCCTACAGTCTGGACGGCAGCTAGTAGACGGCTAGGTGGCTGTCTAAAGAGGCCCGAAACACTCAAATCTGTGGTCAACACCCCTCTGTGTTCAAACTCATAAAATTCATTGACTGGCGTTAGCATACACTACTTGCTATAATCTGGTGGTCATAATAAAGGCTGCGTCCATATTCAAAACCTCAATGCCAAGCATAGCAATCACAATACCACGGGGCGTATAGGCTAAGATGTTAGTCTCCAGCCACAAGAGAAAGGTTGCAAGGATACCATGGTTCTCACTAGCAAATGTAGTCAGCTACAAACCTGAGAAATGTATTTTGAATCTTCAACTAAACTGAACTCGAAATAGATTAATTCCCCTATAAATTCCTTCATACTGAAATTATAATCAATACTCCTGTAGTTTCCTGACAATTCCTTCAAACCCTAGATAAGAAATCTTCCTATAGATTTGTTGAAGCACAAGCACAATCCCTGCAACGGAATAGTCTGCAAGCTGGTTTGGGAGATCTTTCACTCCTGTACCGAGCTGTTCCTCTTAAAGGATTTCGTCCTCAAAAAGCTTGAGATTTCCAGACTTTCCTGTCTTCAGCAAAACCCTTAGCCAAATTCTTCTTCTTCAACAATGAATGATTGAATGAATAAAATGAACTCCAAAATGCCCTTTTATACTTCACCTCAAGTTCACTTTTAAATTTCATTTCATTCAATTTACTTTTAATTTCTTTTTATTTTGGTGCACAACTTAATAATATAAAGTATACTTTAAAAGTCACTTATATCTTCCTTTTAAAAAATGGCACTTTAACTTATATTGTAAAGTATACTTTAAAAATCATTTATATCCCCCTTCAATATTAAATCCTTTTAATTTATTAATAACGCATAAAGTTAATTTAACTTTATTATTTGACGTTATTAATATTTAATGCATAAGTCCAATATTAACCAATATAACTCCAGGATATAATTGCACCATCATGCCAAATATAGAAACTCTGCCAACTAACCATGCTAGTGACTTACTATAAATAGTAAGTATGAGCAACATATTCGAGTGGCTTACTAAAAAAGGTAAGTGTGGGTCAAAGTGTCTAGAATGGCCTTCGGAAGGCACACCACAAATAAACTGGGACACTCAGCTGAAGAGTACTGAAATAAGCACCTAAGGGTCTGCTGAAGAGCCATAGATCTGTTAGTTTTATGATCATATGTAATGCACATAAAATTAATTCAAAATCAACACAAAGACACAGCAGATACCGTGGGAAAACCCTCCACTTGAGGGAGAAAAACCCAACAACAATATATCACTTATATATTGAATCACCAATAGAGTCTCCTTTACAATAGAGGGCGATATGAAGGCCTATAACATGCACCACAATCTGATGCAAACACAGAAACAATATGCTGCAATCTACAGATGAAAACTCAGTCTCTAACAAAGTCGATCTGCCTTGAAGAAGAACTCGCACTTGCAAATATGAATGCATATGAATGAATGATAACAATGAGAGAACCATCAAATATATATACAATATTAAAGGTTGTCACCCTTCAAGACAAGTTGGCCATCATAGAGAAAAACATCCCTTCATAAAGACACGTCCAATAGGCAAGAGGTCGGCCACATAAGAATTCGCGCCTTCTTAAGAGATTACGCCATTTCAAGGTCGGCCTTGATAACAATCTTTATTAATCATGCTTCTTCATTAGGCATCATGTTAGCTGTAACAAATAGATGCAACTCATCAATAATCGTGCCTCTTGAATCGATGACTCAATAAATTAAATAGCCATAGGCTATAATTTAATTTATCACAAGTAAAGGAGATCGCTGGAAGAAGACCACGACGCTGCTCTAAACATCAATAAGATCACCTTTAAAGGGGTCCCCTAAACAACCTGTTAGCCTACTGGGACCTGTTGGTAGAGTAACCACTGCATTTGACCATTGCCTAGGAAAAGGGGACATTATAGTCCGCCCTCCCCAAGATTGCTTGTCCCTAAGCAATCTCACCTGAATACCCAGGCCTATCACTTGAATGCCAGGATCCCAAATCAGTCTGTAGAATGCCCAACAACATAACCTCTTCATCCGTTGGGTAGAGATAAAACCATGCTCAACATCACTGTAAACAACTAACCCGATGTAGAGCAATCTACCAAATATAGAAATCCCTGGATCCCATAACTAGAATGGAAGTCTGCATACACATCACCTGCTGACTTCCACTGCGCTACTCAGATATAATGTTCACCATGCTGAGAGTAGTGAAGCAACACATCGGGATCCAACTGAACTGACATGCCAAACCTGTCACCACCTAGATCCCCACACTATTGAACCTCACATCCGTCAAACATGAGAAGATGGAAGTAACTCAAAGTGCTAGCATCACAACACCCGACTCCAAACTTTGCAAATCTCTTGTGGATGTGATTAGTATCGCTCATGGGTGCCGAAAACGGTGTAACACATCCTCTTAGGTTGCTGAAATAAAACAGATCAGCAGCTTCGCGACCGGAAATCCAACTATCGGGATGCACACAAAACTATCAGAGTCATAGGGTGCCAGAGTACCAACTCTATGCCACTCTCCAATGTTGAGGAGAGGATGCAACTCTCCTCCAACCTCCTGAACAACAACTGTCCTCCAAGGATTACAGAAGAAAACCTTGTCCCAAGAAATGGGACAGTTGTCCCCTGCCAACTTATGGTGTAGAACTCCAACATTGCAGGCTAGTCCAATGATACCATCATGCACACTGGAAACACAACTGCTCAGTGTCCCCGTCTTCCCAAGTGTATCCCACAAATGGGTATGTGCTTCCATCGGAAATCTCTGAAGCACGAAAGTTGCACTCTCTGCCATGGAGATGTCTACATGATGAAACTTTGATCCCTATCCTTGTATACAACCATTTGAAAGTGACAGAGAGGGACACTCGTAGTCTCTGGTTCCATCTTCTGGAGATGGAAGCACTCCATCCCACAATGGGTGATATGAATCCTAAGCCAACAATTGGCCCTCCCTCAAAGGTGACTCATGGTAACTATGGTACAAGCTGTGTCAAAACTCAGGAATTTTAGAATCATTCCTATCCTCAGGCTCATGCAACCTTGAAACCTCCTCGTGCTCGACCACTGTCCGCTGCCAACTTATGGAGTAGAACTCCAACACTGCAGGCTAGTCCAATGATACCATCATGCACACTGGAAACACAATTGCTCAGTGTCCCCGTCTTCCCAAGTGTATCCCACAAATGGGTATGTGCTTCCAGCGGAAATCTCTGAAGCACGAAAGTTGCACTCTCTGCCAAGGAGATGTCTACATGATGAAACTCTGATCCCTATCCCTGTATACAACCATTTGAAAGTGACAGAGTCAGACACTTGTAGTCTCTGGTTCCATCTTCTGGAGATGGAAGCACTCCATCCCACAATGGGTGATATGAATCCTAAGCCAACAATTGGCCCTCCCTCAAAGGTGACTCATGGTAACTATGGTACAAGCTGTGTCAAAACTCAGGAATGTTAGAATCATTCCTGTCCTCAGGCTCATGCAACCTTGAAACCTCCTCGTGCTCGACCACCGTTAGGGGTTCTCCCCTCAAACCATGAATGCCACTACCATCTGCAGGTGTCATAACAACAATAGAAGATTGGATATCTACAGTGGATGAAGAAGATTGAACCAAGCTCAGCTCCTCGCAGAGCTTGTCAATTTGAACCTCTTATTCCTGAAGGGCCTTTTGAGTGCTCTTCAAGGAATCCTCAATGACAATAAGCTCTTCAGTAAGCTTATCCACTTTCCTTTCTTTCCCCTTAAGTGCATCGTAGTGGATCTCACCAAGCTGGAATAGGTGATCTCTATCTGAGAGTAGCTGCATGTAATTGGTCTTCATCTCTACTACTGCTTCTCTAAGCACTTGTGAATCTAAAAGGGGAAATTCTCCACAAAGGTCCATATGTTCTCCTGAAGACCTCCAACAACATTTGGCCATCATCATGAGGGTGTCATCAAAATGTCTAATGGCTGCATCAATCTGGTCTTCATTCACCTTCAGTTGTCCTGCCAACTGATTGGACTCTTGAGACCCATCAATCTCATAAATTTTCTGATTTAGGATCAGCGTCATGCAACATAAAATTTGATTTGTTTTCAAGGCTGATAACAACTCCTTGAGCGCTGAAAATGCCAACTTGGGGTTATTTCAAACAACTATCATGATGTAAGGCATTCTCGTCATCAACCACTTCAGATTTGAATCCCTTTTCTTCCACCTGCTCCTCATCAAACAAGTAGGGCCTCAACTTACCCTCACATTGTTTGAAAACACTGTGAACCAAGTTATAAGAAGCTATAGACGTCACCTGTTCTTGCTTTAGAACAACCAACAATAGGGATAAGATAGGCTGGGAAATTTCATCACTTTCATTAATAATTGAAGCCATAATGAACCTCATGTAGTCCTGAATAGATTTATCATGTTCCTCACTGATAGAATCCACAAAAAGATGAAACATCTGTAAAATAAGGTCATTACAATCACAGTCAATCATAACGACGCACGATCTCATCTATGCCATCAACTCTAGGACCTTGACTCTCTTCCCAAAAGGACTTCTGACATCACCTATGCCATCAAAATTTCAAATAATTAGCTGCAATACCTCCCTCATTTTGCCAACATTATAAGGAACTTGAGGAGCTGTAATCCTTATAATTTGTAATGTCCCCATTTGGCCCTACGCTCTGTTGTGACCTTTTCACACATCGCCCCATTGCAAATGGGGACCCCCTGTTTTCGCTTTTTGCCTTGGCATCGCAACTGCTTATCACTTGTCTTTTTACAATGAGGTCATCATTTTGAGAGTTTCAATTCAGTCTTTTGAGCCATCCGAGCCAAGTTGATAATCCATGCCGTAATCAATGCATAAACATCATAGAAGTGCTTAGAAGGTCCGAGCGATGAGGATCGCCTGTGCTTTGGGCAAATTCTGACACTTCCTATTTTTTAGGGAATCTGCTTTTTTGCTTTTTCGCTTTTTCATTTTTGGCATTTTTGGACCAAACGGGGTTCCCTATTTTTTAGGGATTTTGCTTTTTCTATTTTTAGAAAGTCAACCCTGGTCAATGGGTCAACATTTCCATCTTTAGAACCAAAAATAAACCAAAAATCATTGAAAAATAAAAAAAAAAGCAAAAATGAGGAAAAGCTTGGGAAAATCTGAGAAAATCAACCAAAAAGCATGGAAAAATCAAGCAAAAATCTGGAAAAAACAGTCAAAAAGCATGCAAAAATCACCAAAAAAATCAACCCAAAGGCATGAAATTTATGATAAATTTTGCCTAAGTCTGGAGAAATTCACCCTTCCCATGGAGAATGTCCAGCCATTAACAAAGTCGGCCCTAGAAAGAAGGGAAGGTGAAGATGAAAAGTTCGCCATCAAGAGAACATGTCAAGCCATTAGCAAGGTCGGCCCTACAATTGAGGGACATGGCATAGAAGTTGTAAAGTCCGCCCTGGCCTTAGTAAGAAGATGGCATGAAGTTTTAGAAGTCGGCCCTACATTTGAGGGACATGGCAAGGACCTCTTGAAGTCCGCCCAGCCTTAGATAAAACATGTCATGCCTTCTCCAAAGTCTGCCTAGCCTTAGGTGATGGATGGCATGCTTTTTCCAAAGTCTGCCTAGCCTTGGCAAGACATTTGTGAAGTCCACCCAGCATAAGAAGGGGGGAAATTGAAAATTTTGGCTAAGTATTTTATGCCTTGGAAGAAAAATCTGAAATTTGTCTAAGTATGGAAGCCTAAGAAGAGGGAAAGTGCAAAATTTGGCTAAGTATAATGCTTTAGAAGGAAAAATGCGAATTTTGGCTAAGTATGAGTGTGAAAGGCAAAATGTCAAGGAGGATAGAGAGTTCGCCATGCCTTGATGGAAGATGGAAAGGACTTGAGGAAGTCTGTCTAGGCCATGGAAAGAACTCTTTGAAGTCCGCCCAGCAATGGCAAGAACTCTTGGAAGTCTGCCCAACAATGGAAAGGAGAGTCTAAAGTCCGCCCTTGCCAAAATGTCAAGCATCATGGAAAGTCTGGCCGGCATTTTGGAAGATAGAATGAATGGCATAAAGAGTGGAAAGTTCGCCTAGCCTAGAGCAAAGTAGAAAATTCAAAATTTGGCTAAGTATAGATGCCTTGCCTATGTAACATCACCTTGGGGACACTTGGAAAGCTAGCTTGGAGGTCTGCCATGCCATAAGAAAAGCGGAAAGAAATTCATGAAGTCCGCCCCAAAATATGATAAAAATTGTCTAAGGCATGAAAGGCCTAGAAGAGAAGTTGTGAAATGGCAAAGGCATGAAGAAAGTTCGCCTAGACATTATGCCAAGAAGCTAGAAAGTCCACCCTTGAATCTCATGCAAAATATCTAAGGCATAAAATATCCTAAGGCAACTTGTCAAGAAGTTTTCCAAGTCCGTCCTACCTTGGAACTTGACAGTGGCAAGCTAGCTAAGAAGTCCGACTTTGGGGCCAAAGATGAATGAAAAAGAAGCCATAAAGTCCGACCTTGCTCATTGGATGGATGACACTAGAAGAGTAAAGTCCGACTTGGCACAAGAAGAGCAAAATCTGACCTTGGCACGAGTGGATGGCAAGATCAAAGTAAAGTCTGCCCAAGGAGAAAAATTCAGAAAATTGAGAAAAATTCAGAAAATTGACTAAGTGTTGGAAGGAAAACAAGGGGAATAAAGAGGAGAAGTAAAGAAGAAGTGGATAAAATCCTTGTCCAAGGATGGAATTTGTCCTACATAGCCGGATTCAAAATTGAAGGCAAGTTCATTCGAGCATCGAGATGGCCAAAATCTTGCCTAAATGTTGAATTGTCCGCGTGAAGGTGTTACAAAATGAACTTGAATAGCCAAAATTTGGCTAAGTATGGGAAATACTTCACAGAGAAAATTCCAAGCATAGAGGCATTCTTCTCCAAATCAAGGCACTTGAAAGAATATTCAGATATCTTGGGGGGATTTCATCTACAATCCCAGACCTGTTGAAGCAATCAGGGCAACTTCTTGAGGGATTTCATCTCCTGAAGAATTAAAAACAAGCTTCCAATCAAAATCAGATGGTGACAAGAAGAGTGTTCCAAACATATCTCCATACTTAGACAATTTCTCGACACAAATTGGAGAATTCAGAAAGGAAATCCAAAGGAATAACATCAACCCAGTTCAAGCAGGGGGAATTTCAAAGCAACCAACTTCAAGTCTAGTCACCGTCTCCAAGGGGAGACTTCCAGACCTCAAAGATTCCAATACAGGTGAGAAGAAGAAATCAAAATCTCAAAGGAGGTCCAAGATCTAAGCTAGGAAGGAACAAGCGCAAAGGACAAAGTCATCGGCAAGGAAAATATTCGAAGGCAAGAATGTGGAAGAAAAACAAAGTGACCAAGGAAGACATCCAACACGCTGAGGTGGTGCCTCCTCATCTTCCAACCAATCAAATTGTTTTGAATCAACATGCAACAACTTTCTATTTTATTGTTGATTTATATTTAGCAAAAAGGACAAATGTCCTCGAATGTAATGTTCTCAAGGAATTGGTTGTGACAAACCCTAATTAGGGTTTTATTATGTAATCTCGACCGTTGATCCTAAATCAATCTTGGCCATTGAATTGTAATTGGGGAGCCTATAAATTGAGCTCGCCCCTCATTTGTAAACTGTGGAGACAGTGTATGAAATTGTTGCATTGAGACTATTTCCGATAATAAAAGCTCTTATGCATGATTTGCTTTGAATCACTTTTATTGTCAAGTAGTAAGCAAGGTTGCATAGCTTCTTCTACCATAGATTAGAGTTAGAATTAAATTAAGTAGAATTTGCTTTGAATATTGGTTAAGTGAATGCGAGATTGATCGTATAGATTCAATGGTGAAATATTGCTCATACTTTCTTCGGATGGATGATTTGCATTCAATGCGTAAAGTTAGCCTGAGCTTGTAATTGCGGAAACTTAACTTCGGTCTCATTCGAGACTTGAAAATTATAATCACACCCCCTTGAAGATTGCACCCATTTTGCGTAGTTGTCCCAGGGAGGCGAAACAAAGCACGGTTATCCCTTTCACCGAATCTTTACTGTCTCTCAAATTCCTAGGAATAGAATAGATTCTCTAAACCCTTATCCTTTTGCCCTTTTTTCTGAGATCCAAACCGAAAGTTTCAACCGAAGAAGCCTTTAATGATAAATCTGCCTAAGTCCCAAACTTGTGGAGAATTCTTTAACGTAAGTCCCTTTGTGTATTACCAAATAAATCACAATGCTCCATTGAGCTTTATCCATTAATGGCCAAGACCGACAAAAGAAACCTTGGAATCACCATACGATCTTCTCGCTAATCTTAGCATAATGGTGGTTTTTCAAGAGAGGATATTAGAGGTCTTTGACATTTTATTCGTATGTTCTGTGGATGATAAAACGCACACCAACACGCCTTCATTTGGATTTTAGCCTATTTCTTTTGGAAATCAGAGGGCTAAGCCGGAAAGCGGAAAAAATTAGGTTTCCTCTTCGACATTGCTCAATCAAGGCCTCAGTTGTTATGTTACAAGCAGACTTACTCATTTATAGCAACCGCCATTTTAGCAAGTCTATCTTTGGCAAAGATCTCTGCTAGAAGCAGCTCAATCCCTTGTACCGGTTGTCTCCGCTTGGCTTTCCTCGATGAGCCTTTGAAGTTTAACTTATTTATTTTGGCATTGGCTATAGTCTAAATTGGGCAAGAAGCGATCATTAGGCAATTCAAATTTCAAGTCATTTTGTATCCTTCAGTTTTAGTTTGGCTTTGGTTATCTCAATAGACTAAGTTTATACTTAGTCAATTTTATGTTATTCAGTTGTACCCCACGCCTAGGAGTGATAACTTCATGTTGTTTTTAAAGAGGGGACATTATGGGGTCAATTGTGCATTTAATAATTTATTAAATGCTTTATTATTGCATTATTAAGTTGGACACCTAAAGGAGGTTGAATAAAGTTTTATTATTTCAAAAAGTAAAATGCTTAAAGGTGGCATCCCTCTTGGAAGTTGAAGTGATTCAACTTCTTGGAATTTGAAGTGATTCAGTTGCCAATTGAAGCTTATATATTGAGGCTTTGAGAAGAGTTCATCTTTAGAAAAAATATAGCGTTATGCTGCTGGTTTGAAATCGAGAATGCGGTTAAGGGAAAACTTAACAAATTTACTCCACTCTTCGGGCCTGAAACTATGGTTCTCTAGGTGGTGGAATGAGAGTGTGCTTCATCCAGAAGTACATATTGAGCATTATTGTGGAGTTTTGGTGAGATATTTCTAGTTTTCATCTTGCTGGTTTTTCAATGGCTGAAGTAGAATTTCAATTACAACTTTTTGAGAGAATTTTATATCATTATGGGTATTTGTTATAATGTTTCCTATGTTCAAGGCGCCCCTATTGGTAGAGTTTCAGATTTTATCTTGCAGCCATCATTTTTTTATGGAAATCGCCCTCTTCTAGGGCCGTACTTCTTCATAAGTTGCATTGATTTCTGTGCTGGGCATCTTTGGAGTTGTTGGTGCCTTGCTACTTGGTGTTTTCTTGGACGCCTAGCAATTGGAAGGTGTGTTTTAAGTTTCAGCTGTATTGGTGAAGTATGGGAGGAGTTTAGAGCTTTTTGGTTGAATACTTGCTTGCTGGACTGAACTTCAGAATGCTGGTATTTCATATCAGACCTAGTTCTTTCTGTATTATGCTATAGTTTTGGGGTGTCTATGCTTTTAGTTTCATGTGCATTCAAACTGGAGGAGATAGGAGCATTTTGGGTGAAGATATGAACAATATAGTGATGGCTAATTGCTGGTAAGAAATCTCAGTTTGCTGGTTATCTTTATCAGACCTGGTTATTCCAACTTTTTGCAATATTTCTTTCAAGTTCTTTCCCATGTTTGTAATCGGAGATATAGTGGAAAACATTGTAGAAGTTTGGAGCAGATTTCATTGTAAAAATCATTGTATTTGACACTTATTACTTGTAGATGTTTTGCATTGTAAGATTGTAAACAGTAGTACTGTTCCAGTCCTTTAGTTTGCTGCAAATTTTATATATTAATCTCTCATATTTGTAACGCCTGGATGGTTTACCGCTAGTGTGGAAAAAGAACATTCTAATCTTTCATTTATCACCCATTGTTAAGTGGAGAATCCCCACTGTCGAGTGGATTCCCGCTGCACCGGATGAATTAGTTTGTTTTGTAACTTTTTCCCCCCACTGATTAAGTGGTAGAGTGGAAATCTTCCATGGCTGGTTATCCGCATAGTTATTTCAATTTGTAATAAATACTTACTCTGCCATATGTTAGCTTCTCGCCTTCAAAGGGATCTTGTGTGCACATTCTTAGCGTTGAGTTTATTTTACACTTCCAGTTGTAAGCAATTTCAATTGTTGAGTTATTTGATCCTAGGGATCCTCTGACCATATGCCCGCCCCTCTTCCTTCAGTGGTTTTAGGGCGCATTCTTGGTTAGAGTTGCTTTGATAGAGATTTGGTTTTGGCGCTAACGCTAATCAAATTGGCCAAGTGTTGGTTATTGTGTAAAAATTGTGGCAAAAAATTGGTTAGCATATTTCATAATTTCATTGAGGCAAAGAGTAACAGTGAGCCTTATCTCTTTGTTTTCATGTCTCAATAACTCGTGCTCACCCAAAGAAGTCACTGCTAGAGTCATAGCTATTTGCAACAAATTAGAAGGCAACTACTCAACAAGACTCAACCGTTTTTCTCTTCTTTTCAGTGTGACCAAAATATCATCCCTAGGTTGAGGTTGACTGTTGAGCTTACTACCTGATTTGTAGAGTAAACTTGCCAACCACTTTCCATCATCTGATACCAACTCTTTGTCACTGACTGAAACCATAATTTAAATCTGAAACTAAAAACTATGAGTGTTGGTCACTCAACAAAGCAAAGATGTGAACCAATTGAATTTTATGATTTATCCAATAGGATGGAAAGAATAATGTAATATCCCTTGCTACTTCTGATCTAAATTTTAGCTCTCAAGGAATATCTTAAGGGTTACCAAAATGCAAAACAAAGATTTTGGTTACTATGACCTTCTAACACTTTAGGATTTTTTACCTAAAGGAGAGGAAATAGACCAAAATGTCAATGTTCACACTTCTTAAACCACTCTAGAAAATTCCCTTCAATTCTGGCCTAAGTTTGCCTTAAGGGATTTTGTCAAACACTTCACTTGCAACCTCTTAACTAGCTGTTTCTGAGTTTCAGTTTGTTTGCTTGTCTTCAATTGGCCACAAATGAATGTAAATGCTTTGCAAATCAACGCTACAATAGCTAGGCAATGATCTATGATGACAGTGCAATTTCTTTTGTCTTTTTTGAATGCAATACATGAACATCTACATAAAAATTGTGCACCTACAGCCAAGTAGCATTTTAACAAACACTTGGCATGCATACAATTAAGTTGATCATGAATGGTATAAATATGCTCAATTACATCAATATCTGACCGGCAACTTATAACTCCCTAATTGCAATATAATGTCAAATACAATGATGATATTAAAGGGCCAAGACTCTTGGCATTACAACTTATGCAATTTCTACAATTTCTGAGTACAAATGGCAGCCAAGATATTAGTACTAGAATGCAATAACTATGTAGAAAATGACTAGAAGAACCTGATACAAAAATCGTAGATGAGCTGAAGACTAGATAGTAACTCTTGTTGATGAAGAAGACACTCCAAAATGATGAAATCAACCTCCTTAATATGTCGCCCCTGTTCTGTACCAAATCGGCAATATTAAATTATGGCAGCCTCCTTTAGCTTCTTTCAAGCATCAAAAATCATTGCCATGGCCTCAAGAGTGAAGCGCTCCAGCTGGAAGAGGAAATTGATGCAAGAATGACCCTTGGCAAGCAAAATCGTGGTCTTCAAAATGTATATCAGACTTCTATTACACTTCCAAAATGTCTTCTATGCTATCAATCGATGCAAGCATGACCTCCAATGATGTTCTACAGCTGATATGCAAAACTCCTAAATTGAACTAACACAAAATTGGCCTTGGCCACAATTTAGCACAATGAGAAGTTTCACTACCTCAGTTATGCAAATCAATAGGATACTTCATATCCAAAGACCTTCAATGTTGACTGCAGAAACCCTAGGCTTCTCCAACAAACATACCCAAAATCAATTATCAAAATATCCAACATACTCCCAAATGAGCCCCCTTAAACTTCATTTATACTTTTTTTGTAAGAGCTCAACACTTTCCTTGCCAATGTGGGATAAAAGATATATTTCCTTTTTAATATTATTTTAAGTGAATTTATGATATAATATTTTATTTAGTCACTTTAATTAAATTAATTAAATATAAAGTCAGTTTTTAATTTTTAATTTCTTTGATGACTTGATAAATAATTAACTTAATTAATTTCTCCTTATTCCTCCACTTAGCCTTCGGAGAAAAAAGGCTAAGAAATCCCACTGAGATGGCTATGAAAAAGGGGACATTACAAATAACTATGCTCTGATACCACTGTAATGTCCCACCCCGATCTGAGTTTTGGCTTTGCGAATTTGCTTAATTAATTTTCAGTTTTACACATGGGACATTTTGTCAAACATATTGCATTCCATTACATGTAATTATCACAGTATTGAAACAAATGCATAAGGGGAATTCAAAGACAAAACCTAATAACTTTATCCCATCATTTTTGACTGCCTTTCATTTGATATACATGGAAATGTGAAGCTACAGGTTTACAAAGACTCAACTGAGCATAAACAGAGACCTGATATAAATCTGAGAATACACAGAAAATCGATACAAAGATATATGATATGCAAACTAATCTCAATATGATTGTTATAGCAGATACTGTTCTCAAATAGTGAATTTCAATCAATATATTTTAGACCAGAAACAATTGGACAAACTTCATACAAGGCTCAGAATGCAGGTAAAAAGCTCTGAGACCTGAAAACACTTCTTAAATGATACAACAACTGATATGCTACATCAAAAAATATATTAAATGTTTGCACCAACATCTATACATCAATTCATATGAGAATTTTATAACCTGGAAGTAATGTCTGATCACTTGTTCCCAGATTCTTCTGTAATCAGCTCCTGTTGAATAACCTTTCAAATACTATACTTGGTGCCCAGCCTTAAATAACATACCCCTGCCCACTTAAGCAACAATTCCCTCCAGTCTGGATGACAACTAGTAGATAGCTAGGCGGCTGTCTAAAGAGGCCCGAAACACTCAAATCTGTGGTCAACGCCCCTCAACACCTTGCTGTGTTCAAACTCAGAAAATTCCTTGACTGGCGTTAGCATATACTCCTTGCTATAATCTGGTGGTCATAATAAAGGTTGCGTCCATATTCAAAACATCAATGCCATGCATAGCAATTACAATACCAAGAGGCGTATAGGCTAAGATGTTAGTCTTTAGCCACAAGAGAAGGGTTGCAAGGATACCATGGTCCTTGTTAGTTTTAGGATCAGATTTAAGCAAACAGAAAAATGCAATACATAAGACAAATGAACACAACACTTTTATCTTGGGAAAACCCTCCTTCTTGGGGGAGAAAAACCTAGCCACAAATATATCACTTATATATTTAATAAAAGAGCAGAAATCTGTTTTACAATTAGGCCACACACTAGGCTGAACTGGTGCAATGATTATAGCACTTCTCTAGATGCAAATACACAAGCAATATCGATCTCCTTGAATATATATCAATCTGCTGTAGATAAGCAATTCCTCTTGAAGAATGCGAATTCTTCGAGAATAATAATCGATCTGCTGATGAAGATAATCTTAACTAAGAAAAAATGTGCGAACTTCACTTGATAATAATTGGATGATAAACTGAATGATAGCTGCCTTATATTTATACATAACAAGATGTCTCTTCATGAAGGTCGCCCTTATTCAGCAACCAAGGCATCTTTTTCTAATTGGTCGGCCTCAACAAAATAATTATATATTTATAGCACGTCGTGTCCTTACATTTAATATTAAATTTATTTATTATTTAATTTCAAATTCATGGGAGAAAGAACCTCCCGCCGCTACAGCATCAACACTCTCTCTTAGCTAGGGAGGTATCTTTCTTGATATCCATGTCATGGAGTCTCTCAACATGACACCCACAATGGTTACACCCAGTTGTGGAAAAGAGTTCATCACAGAGTCACTCAACGTGATATCGTCATGGAGTCACTCAACATGACGTCCACCATGGTTACTTCCATGTGTTGAAAGGAACATGTGCACAAGTGCCCATCATGGAGTCACTCAACGTGTTGTCGTTATGGAGTCTCTCAACATGATGTCCACCATGGCTACTCCCATGTGTGGATAAACACAAGTACAAAGGATTCATCACGGAGTCTCTCAACGTGATGTTTTCATGGAGTCTTTCAACATGACATCCACCATGGCTACTCCCAGAGGGTGGAAAGAGCCACATCTCTGTCTCAGATATGGACAAGGGCTTTCACCTCAAATTTCTCCATCTTAGAGAAAAATGCATTACACGGGCTTTCACCTCATACTTCTCCGTCACAGAGAAATATACACAGTAACACAAATTTTCATGATGATGTGACTCCCTCTGAAGCTCCAAGTTCTTACATCAACCTCCTGACCTCCTCGTCCAAGGTTGCCTCTGTTGGTTTGTCAGACTCCCTCTGAAAGTTAATTCCTCCTCTTTGAAGAAACTGATCGCAATGATAACCTGAATAGGTTCTTCCTCTTCGAGAGATGTCTCCAACCACCAACTCAGTCCCATGGCTGCAAGCTATGACTCCATGCTTGATCATTTTTCCAGTCGGCATGAATTCCTCACAGGATGCCTCAAGCTCTTCCTCTCTATGCAATCTCTCATCACCCTCTTGCTCTTCGATCCATCCTGGAAGCATTTTAGAGAGAGATTACTAATAGTTTAAACTACCTCGAAGAAATATCAATGCTAGAAGCATACAAGATTCACTAGCCCAATGTTATAGCATGAATTAATAACCACATAAAATATTCATTCAAGATACAAGCATAAAAATACTTATCTCTTTATGTTGGTACACCAATGAGCTAGACCTGTAGCTGTGCCTCATTTTCGCCACCTTCACTCGATTTCGGCCTCAGGGAAAGTGGGAATATGAATCGACCGTTTAGTAGAGATTGAAGACTCCATTTAAATCTTGAGATCACATTATGAATCAATGCACCCATGCCCATGCGATGAAAGAGTTTAAGTAATCAAAAGAGTGAAAATAAATCATCACGACTTCCTTCCACACGGCCAAAGAAAATACGGCATAGGAGAAATGCCATGAAGTGTTAAGCCACCCTTAATCAACGAATACCACAATAGTCGTCCTCCTTACATCACCACTGCAACCACATTGAATATTTATTTGTGCATCGAACAGGCCTATGGCTTCAATCATTACTTCTAGACTGAATTTCTGTTTAACCAAATCTGATTGGATCTTTTCCTAGACCCGCTTTGATACCATGCTAGTTTTAGGATCAGATTTAAGCAAAGAGAACAATGCAACACATAAGACAAATGAACCCAACACTTTTACCCTGGGAAAACCCTCCTTTTCGAGGGAGAAAAACCCAGCCACAAATATATCACTTATATATTTAATAAAAGAGCAGAAATCTGATTTACAATTAGGCCACACACTAGGCCGAACTGGTGCAATGATTATAGCACCTCTCTAGATGCAAATACACAAGCAATATCAATCTGCTATAGATAAACAATTCCTCTTGAAGAATGCGAATTCCTTGAGAATAATAATCGATCTGCCGATGAAGATAATCTTCACTTAGAAAAAATGTGCGAACTTCACTTCATAATAATTGGATGATAAACTGAATGATAGCTGCCTTATGTTTATACATAACAAGATGTCTCTTCATGAAAGGTCGGCCTTGTTCACCAAACAAGGCATCTTTTTCTAATTGGTTGACCTCAACAAAATAATTATATATTTATAGCAAGTTGTGTCCTTCCATTTAATATTGAATTTATTTATTATTTAATTTCAAATTCGTGGGAGAAAGAACCTCCCGCCGCTACAGCATCAACAGTTCTCACTAGCAAATTTAGTCAGCGCCAAACCTGAGAAATGTATTTTGAATCTTCAACCAACCCAAACTTGAAATAGATCAATTCCCTTGTAAATTCCTTCACATTGAAATTATAATCAATACTTCTGTAGTTTCTTGATAATTCCTTCAAACCCTAAATAAGAAATCTTCCTGCAGATTCGTTGAAGCACAAGCACAATCCCTGCAATGGAATTGTCTCCAAGTTGGCTTGGGAGATCTTTCACTCCTGTACTGAGCTGTTCTTCTTAAAGAATTTCGTCCTCAAAAAGCTTGAGATTTTCAAACTCTCCAATCTTCAGTAAAACCCTTAGCTAATTTCTTCTTCTTCAACAATGAATGAATAAAATGAACTCCAAAATGCCTTTTTATACTTCACCTCAAATTCACTTTTAAATTTCATTTCATTCAATTTACTTTTAATTTCTTTTAATTTTGGTGCACAACTTAATAATATAAAGTATACTTTAAAAGTCACTTATATCTCCCTTTTAAAAAATGGTATTTTAACTTATATTGTAAAGTATACTTTAAAAATCACTTATATCCCCTTTCAATATTAAATCCTTTTAATTTATTAATAACGCATAAAGTTAAATAATTTAATTTAACTTTATTATTTGACGTTATTAATATTTATTGCTTAAGTCCAATATTTACCAATATAACTCCAAGATATAATTCTACCATCATGCCAAATATAGAAACTCTGCCAGTTGACCATGCTAGTGACTTACTATAAATAGTAAGTATGAGCAATGTTGGCGTTTCAATTCACACCTCTGGAATGTGGATTACAAACAAACAACTATTCACAGTTTAACTGCTCTTCAAATTAGGAGGGGAAATTGGAAATTCTTAAAAATGATGAAAGGTTGTCTAACAGTGGAGATGTTGGGTGCCCTTGTCTAGTCTAGGCGTTTAGGATTTTTTGCCTTAGCATATTTTTAGTCCCCGACAATTGAAGTACGATCAACGGTGAAGTCAGCTATCGAGTGAGAAGCGGTGAACACAAAGAGCAAAGAGAAAGTTGAAAAATGAAAATAAAAACTAAGTCTGGCAAGTAAAGGCACCCCAGCTAGCCAGGGGCGCCCAACATTTCAAGGGCTCAGATGCTGGAGTTAGGGTTTGTGCATCCAAGATATCTTCCTCAGAATTTTTTTGGCTCCGCAGTGAATCTAGCAGCAGGCCCATTAGATCAATCAGTCAACTGAAATCTCAGATCGAACAGAGAGGTTGCATCAAAGGAGCAAACTGAAAA